>CAEMYA010000009.1:164298-223421 GCA_903131615.1 Diplodus sargus
TTTTGGTTCAGTAGCAGCACGTGTGGAAAGGAGTGGTATGGGACTGGAATAATAAAAACCTGGGAGACAGAATGGGAGGGAAGCAGGGCTCAGATTACAGCCTGACGGGGGGCAAGGGGCCGGGCTGATATTTGGGAATATACGAAGATTCATTGAAGGCAACGGGGACATAAAACTACAGCGTCTGGCCTGAAGCGGTCGGTGCTGAGTTTCTGCTGCAGGTCCGGGTCCTGCCGCTGGATTCCCCCCATCGGGTTTTTTGTTTTTTTTTCCTCGGGACGGGTGAATTTCGAATGGTTCGGCTTTTGTAACCGGGGACACACACACACACCAAATACTGAAGAGAAGCCTCCGCTCCCTTCGAACCCTTGTTTCTCCCCTGTGGGCCCTGCATGTCTAATATTTAGACATGTTCAGCTCTATGGATTCCAGGACTGTACTGCTACTTGTAGCAACCCAAGTCTGTCTATTAGCCGTTGTGAGATGTCAGGAGGACGACCGTAAGTGTTTTTTTTATTTCTCTCAAAGAGCTGTGAAGAAAAAAGTTGTGATAAGGTGCATAAAGAGAGCAGGTGTCCAAAAAAAACAACAAAAAGTTTCTCTATCCACCGTCGCAACTTCTGGTGCTTGGAGAGGTTTGGTTATCCCCCCTCGCAACTTTTACGCACAGAAAGTTTCCTTATTGTTTGGAAACTCGTTTAAAAAAAGTTATCGAAGTGCTGGTAGCTGCGGACCTTCTGTCTACAGAGAGTGCTGATCCGAAAGTATCGGCAAAGGTGTGATAAAAGTGAACATATCAGAGTTGTGGAGGTGCGTAAAAGTGATGCAATGGATGGAGAGAGGTGGCACGTTTACGCAGAAATAACGCGCACAGATTTTTTTTGTTTGTTTTTCTTCTTCTTTCTTTTGCGAAGACATAATTTAAGTTTTGTAGCATTCATCCAGTCTCGCTGAAGTTTAGATTCTTGGGTATTGATTGGAAAGTCTAAATCAGACTGTAAGATTCAGATATGGATCCCCTGCCCTGGAGCTCTTCCTCCCCCTTCTTTCCTAAATTAAGCTGCTGGACACCTGTGGGTGCTTTAGCGGCCTTGACAGGCTCTCCTTTAAACTGCAGATTCACTTAATACGGGAGGTGAGGGGGGGGAGTAGGGGATGGGCAAGAAGTGAAAGGTGGTCAGGCTCAAGGGCCTTTGGTGAAAAGTGTTCACATTCCATTGCTGTCAGAGGGCATCCAGGCGAATCCTGGCTTGTTGAGGCGGAAAGGTGCGCTGATAACCCAAATTTCCATAAAATCGTAATCACACGGCTCCTACAGTCGTCTCCATACCTGCAGACTCTCTGCTGTCTCCGCAGTTTTTTTTTGGGGGGGGGGATTGTTCATCATCGGTATTGATTTTAGTATCCACAAGAGAGTGAAGGTATGCCAGCAGATTGGGGCCAGAAATAATGTTCCATATGATTTCAGGCTTTCCATCTGCTTAGAAGATTACCCATACGCAGTGACAGTCAGCCCAGAAAGTGACAGAGCCAAGGTGCAAGAGAGAGGTGATTGGAAAAATATAAGACGGGGGAATTTTTATTGCGAGTCTGTGAGTCTTTCTCAGTATACACTAGGTCAAGCCTTTTCAAGCTTCTAAAGCAATAAAAAGGTGTATTTTCACAGATGAAAGTGGAAAAAAAGGGGCGGAAATACTCACACCGAAGCAATTGGAAGTCTCAGGTTACCCTTTCAGAGAAACGGGGCCCTTGGATATAATGCGAGCCCTTCTTTTCGGCTGCATTTTTCTGGGAGACGCTGAAGTGGCAAAGAGGTCTTGCGTGTGACCCCGGCACAGCAGGCTCAGTGGCCCTCAGAGGGGACAGGGGTCACTTCTTTAACTCTCAATATTGCAGCCACTGAGTGGTCATGCAGGCGAAGAGGTCACAAAGCCACTCAGACAGAGATAGAAGAGGGCTCAAAGTTGCTAAATACACTGAGAGCAGAGTTGACTTGACTGTCCTCCACCTGGCTTCACTTTTGTTCATTTTACTCCTCGGTAAAACAGCACGGCTGCCAACATATTGGAGAGGAGACGTGCAAATTATCCTCAGTGGCGCGAAGCCAGCCTTCTATCAGCTCTCTGTGTCTACAGAGGAGCCCCTTGTCCCAAACATATCTGGGGAATCTTACATATCTGAGTCAATGAAAGGGACAGGTGCATTCCTTTGATAGACCGTCCAGGCCCGTGAAACTAAATGTCAGAAACCGCAAAGGTATGTGCCTGAAAGCTGACCATTTTCTTTTCTCTGATGTGTTTGAATTGGCATCTGACACGGCTATGGCTTCCAGATGGGGTTTAAAAATGCGCCCCGTGTTTATACAAGGCAATACTTTGTGAATTGCCCACTCTGTGCCTTTCCAGAAAGACCTCATTCATAGCCGCTGAGGTCCGCTAGGTTGCCTAGACTTAAGCAGCGCTCAAAGGTAAATATAGCTACTGTACTTGCACCTTCTCCTCTCACACTCTCAGCAGCCTGTACCCCAGAGGCCTTTCTTTCTTCTGGTGCATCACCCCTTGGTCCAGGTTCACTGGCTCCAATCAGAGCATTTCTTTGAGCAACTGTTTGCCGAGACTGAAAAAAAAAAACGAAACAGGAATATGGTTAATTACTGAGTTCATTGTTGCATTTCTTTGAGTGGTGCGATTTAGGCCAAGTACAGTACCTGTATTGAAACATGCCCCTCCTCCATCACGTTCGGCGCTCATGCAGCCTGTGGTCAGAAAAAAATCCAAACATTTTTCATTTACTGAATGCAAAGTCTGTGCCCCCCCCCTTTGCAGTAAATCAGGGAGTCTCCCGCAATGTAAACTCGCCCTATATTTAACTTGTGGAGGAATTTAGGTGCAGGGTCTCCAGCTCCTGTGAAGTTATTGGAGGTTTCCTGCAGGTGTTGCTCAGCCGCACTGTGATCCTGTTGTGTTACACTGCCATCCTGTGGCTACCTGATAAGTTGCAATGGCTTTGCATATAGACTCATGGTTGTTTATTGATTAATGGAAGGATGGCACTAGATATGTTCTGCTTTTTAAGGTTATTTTTGGGACATTTTAGCCTTTATTTGGTTGTGAATACACAAGTGGACAGAGAGAGAGAGGAAGAAGGAGAAGACGGGGGGTAGGAGTGCAGCAAAGGTGCAACGGCAAGATTCAAATCTGGAAAGTTGTGCTTTATTTTGGAGTCGAGCTGTTACAGTTAGTCGAGTAATCTGTTAGACAGTCGACAAAAAGTTAATCAGCAAGTATTCTGGTGATCAATCACTGGTTTCAGTGACTTTTCAAACAAAAACTTCCAAATATTTGCATCTGACATGTGAAGGTTGTTGTTTTTTCTTTGTCATGCATGATAGTAAACTGAATGTGTAGTTACTGAATATCACCTACTTTGGCTGTGGGATATTAAAAAACATTTTTTTGGCATTTTATAGGCCAATCTATTAGTCAGTTATTCAAGAAAATAATGGGAGGAATGATCATTGATGAAAGTTATTATTGTTAGGCATAATTTGTGTTGTTTGTCATTCACTATAAAAAGGTAGATGGCCACAATTTGAGTTTCTTCTGTTAGCATCTACCCAACTGAACAACACAGATCCCCCGCTGAAAAAAATATCAAATGCAAATGTTTTTGGGGTTCTTTTTTTGCCTAGATTTAAGAATTTCGACATCTTTTTTATAGTATTAACACTTTGGATTTTCTGTTAGTGCACTGCAAATGTGTTTCCCACTTGGACAAATCTGCTTTATATCTCATTAAATACAAACGTTGTTGTGTATTAGTAACATGTTGTCATACCTGATGCATAATCTCCTTTTTTCCCTCCCACCACCTACCTGCCCGGGCATACTATGACCTCACACACAGAGGAAGATGTTTTTAGCTGTATGCAAGACGGACAGCGCTATAGCGACAAGGACGTCTGGAAGCCAGAGCCTTGTCGCATCTGTGTGTGTGACACTGGAACCGTCCTGTGTGATGAAATTGTCTGCGAGGAGCTAAAAGACTGCCCCAAACCTGAAATCCCATTCGGAGAGTGTTGCCCCATCTGCGCAGCTGACCAGCCTCCGCCCATTGGTCGTAATTTATTTATCTCACACCTCTCATAAATAAATTACTCTTCATGAGATCATGTTGTTTGGTTCGGGGAGAAAAAACGATCCACGGACAGTTTGGTATGAATCAAAGGCTGGACAGTTTATTCTCTAAAATCAGGTCAGCCTTTGATTCCAATACAGCTTTTTGTCCCCAAAGCAAACAAATGATGAGATAAAACGGCAGCAGTGATGCTTCTGAGCAGATTTCAGTGAAATGCTACCTCAACGTCATTTTTCCATCGCTGGCTCACCTTGGCCCCATCTTGTTTGAATACTCTCTCCCTCCCAGAGTATCATGAAAACATGTGGGAGTCATTAAGGAAATACCTCAGTCGAGCAGACACGGCCTCGCATTTCTACTCTATATCCTCTCTGCGGATTTCTGCAGATCTGATGGCAAGAATAACTGTGACACTCTCCGCTGAGACTTCTTGAAGGAGCTATTCACCATATTTAAATACGGCCCCCTGATAGACAAGGAGCTCCGTTGGCCAGCTTTGGAAATGTAAACAAAGTCAGTTGAGGAGCATGAGTGAAATCAGAAGTGTCGCTGTTTGCAATGCATGCTTGTGGATTCAAATATTTTATTAAATGCTTTTCTTTCATTTAAGGCTAAATGAAGTGCTTAGTAAGATATATGCAAAATGTACAGCACCACTTTAAGTTAGTAACCATCTATTAATAGGGCTGGATGTCGAACATATATGCATTTTTATACTGCTTTTACATGATGTATCCAGTGATGAAAGTCGGAATTGAAGATTCATCATCTTGTGGACTTATTATTGGATCAGACAGTTTCTGATTTCAATCCACATTTTTCAAATTTCAGTGTATTTCATTAAGGCAAAGGATTTGGAAATAAGGTTTATAAGTAAGAAGTCAAGATGGAGGTTTTGTATTGTAACTAGAAAGATCAGGTGAAACCTCATCGATACTCAGCCCTGCCAAAAAAAATATGCAGACTCACAAATTGACGACATGCTACTTACTGATGCTTATTATAACGCTATGAAGTGCCATAAACACAAGATTTGATGATTTGATTAACCCTGGGCAAGCTATCCCAATGCTTTTGCTTGTTACCTGCAGCCGCTTTGCTTATGCTTTAAGATGGTGACTCAACCAACACTTTTTTTTCCAATCCTGATGGGCTCTTCGGGTACCACAAACGTGATTTGGTGGTGGTCTTCAGAGTAGTTCAAATTAGGACGGTGCAATTAGCCGCCAGCACTTGTAAACTCTCTGTCAGGGGAAATACTGTGCTACCTTCATGGATTGTTTATTCACTCGCTAACTGTGGTCTGTTTCTCCCCTCGAACCTGCTTGACCACATGACAGGAGTACCTGGCGCTAAGGTGAGACACCGGAGGATGTTAAGATGCTCTGCTGCTGTGTGTGTCTGTGTGTGTCGATGTGTCTCTGTGTGACCATCTGTGTGTGTGAATGGAGCTTGTCGGCACCTACAATTAAACCTGTATCCATCCCAGACTGATATCAATGCGGCCTGTAGTTAATGGATTTAGACTTTGATATGAAAGAGCTTCACCAGACGGATGATTGTTATTTCCTTCTCAACACCGGGTGCCATATTTATGTGGCTAATGATACTGTAGCGGACATAGTGCTGCCGACCAGTTTCCTCAAAATTGCTAATTTTCCATCAGATGTGCTTCACAGATCCTGCTTCTTAGAGGCGACCAAAGAGTAACTGAACAATGATTTGAAATCTGAAAACTTTTTGTGGTATTTATTACTAATCGGTGTTTTTTATGTTGTATCTTTTCAACATCAGGGTCAGAAAGGTGAACCAGGAGACATCACTGATGTAAGTCGACACCACACAGCAATCACAGAATACAACTTACCAGCCTTTTCATTTGAGAGTATTCATTTTTTAGATGGAAATTAGAAATGATCAAGATCTCTTTCATCCAGACAAAAATTGCAGCTTCTATTGGTAGCCTGTAGTGGAGGAAGTATTTAGATTTGTGTTAATGTACCTGAATTATGAAAAGCAAAAGCACAAATTACAACAAAATTAACCATGTGAGTAAAAGTCTATGACATATTATACCAAAGGTAGCATTTTACTGTTAATTTTGACTATTTCGAATACTGTTGGGCAGTTTAATCTTCACCAGTGCTTCATATTTTCATACTCCCTGAGTGTAAAATCTAAGAAAAGCTGTCAAATAAATGTCATGGAGTAGAAAGTTTCAAGTAGCATAAAATAGAAATACACAAGTAAAGTACGAGAATTTCAATTACTTGAGTAAATGTACTTAGTTACATTCCACCAGTGATGTTAGCATTCAATGCCTGGTTGTGGGTGTAAGAATAGTTTTTAGTTAAGTGAGAAATAAGTAGAATAACTTTGAGATAGACAGCAGTGACTCAGTGGAGGAAGAGGAGGAGGAGGAGGCAGGTCTGTTAGCCCACTCATCAGTAAGACAGCCGAGCACAATCAGGCCTCCACACAAACCTCCATAAAGATTCTTATAGGCCAGTGAAGAAGAGGGAGAGAGCAAACTCCCCACTGCTGCTGCTGCTGCTGCTGCTGCTGCAGAGCTGCACCTGGAAATGCTTTACAACTCTGAGGCAATACGAGTTCATGGCAGGAAATAAGAGGGCATTGTTTATTGTATGTTTCTTATAATGCTGCGCCCAAAGAGATTAGCAATTAACAGGCCTGCGGTAATGGGTCCCCCACCGCCCATTGCAGGGAGACTTAAACCTCACCCGTGTAAATACATCTGGTTGATATAAGCTCCAGTGTTCAGTTTGTGTCCTCCATATGCGACACTTACATGTAAGAGATGATATCTTGACTGTTTTCTTTCCTTTACTTGCACAGGTTGTAGGACCAAGAGGACCAGCCGGCCCAATGGTACGCACACATTTCAGTCATTTCTCCTGCTTGAAAGCTTTTACAATCTTTATGTATGAATTGAAGATAGAACGAGATAAGACAAGCTAAGCTAAGCTAAGATAAGATAAGATAAGATAAGATAAGATAAGATAAGATAAGACAAACTGTTGATCCCCAGCAGGGATAATGACAAAAAAAAGGGGAACAGATGAATATACAAAGTGAGAGATAAAGTAATAAAGGTATATATAACTTTTAGAAATAAAGAATACAAAACAGGAACCATACAAGAGCATTAAGAGACATTTCAGTTGCCAGCCACAGTGACAGGAAATGGAAACTGATCTGACATAACAGCAGCAGAGTTTCAAAAGCTCCAGCTGTTTCTCCTGAAGAAACACCTGAAGTCGCTGACTCCCTCTCTGTCTCCCGCTCACCAGGGCCCGTCAGGAGAGCAAGGAGCCCGTGGATCAAGAGGAGACAAAGGAGAGAAGGTCAGTTTAAGATTTAAAGAAGAAAATAATCGCCTCTCTTGACTTTTTCACGTCAAAAAAACACTAAACCAACACGCTGCTGCTCCTTTAAGAAGTACAGTATGTCCTATTGAGTCTGATAGCTTCAGGTCTTCGGGGGGTTGAGGTGGGTGGATCTGCTCTGGCTTGCAGGTTTCACAGAATGGTGGCCTTTCATTGAGCAGCTCAGTCTAGCTAGTCATGTGTCGTTTCCATTAAGCGGTGCGGTCCAGGTTAACAGATGTGGGACTGTCAGAGGCTCATAGTGTAAACCTCCGAGGCCTCAGTGAGCCGGTGTGGGAGATCTCTCTCCGCCGCGGTCGCCTGTCTTTGATCATTGCATTAATGTAACAACAGTTGGATGTGAAGTCGGCTTCTGGCGAGGAGTTTATGTCGTGTAGTTGTCTTTCTTATGCAAATCGAAGCACAAGGCTGATTTTGGCGAGCAAGAGGCTGAGCAGCCTTTTAGGTGTTCAGCACATTCTTTGGCTCAGGATCCCCTCGCAGGGTAATTTGTCACTACATGCACAGAGGTATGCCAGGTAGTCTGATTTGCTCTGATAAATCATCAGTGGGGGTTTACAACCTCGAAGGAAAAGCAAATGTGCTTTGTTTTGAATTGTGTAAAAAAGTATTAAACCTCTTTTTTTTGTTTGTTTTTTAAACCTTTAAATGTCCAGCTTGGCTCAAAAAAGACAAACTTCCATCCCGATGGAAGGCTGTTTGCGTATCATGTTTAGTCGTGTTGCCTCATGTAGACTTTCATCGCAGCTTGGAGAAGGTTCAAGTGAGCATTAGGCTTCTGTCAACAGTATCTGACACATGTAGTCCAGTGGTGCATCGCCTGCCAGCAGCCGTGTAATGATTTATCCAAAGTACAACTGAGCTCTAATATTGGCCCAAAGGCCTGGAATTAATCAATAGTGGCCTGTTACTAGTATTATTTAACACTTTCCTGCTCTCGTACATTGTAAAACTTACCATTGACTTCACTGGTTTCCTCGATTTTTTAAAGAAAAAGCACAGGTTTTACAGTGTGTATGATTCATAAGTCTGTGCTTTATGTGTGTGTTTGTGGTTTATGTGGGGCTTGTTGTCTTTCTCGTAAATATGAAATCGGATTAAAGTTAACATGAGGACTTCTAGTCAAGTGTATCTAATTTACAGTAAAATAAATGTTGTTCTTAGTTGTCAAAAAGCACATTGCAGATAAAAAATATATATATACATTTGAGCTACATATTGAAGTAGAGTGATTTGTTATAAAGAATAATCGATAGGTAGATCAACAGAAGATCAATCGACAGCTATTTACAGTCATATTGTGATTAAAAATCTCCTCAGATCTGAATATTTGGTGATTTTATGTTGTTTTGTGAATAACTTTTGGTTTTCGACAGAAAAAAGACATAGTATCAACTTGGGCTTTGTTAAACTTTTCTTTACTTTTTGTGGAACAAATGATGCCAAAATCTGACAAAGTGAATTTACTAAAAAACACTTTTTAGCTCATAAAACTTACATTTCGAAGTCTACTTTGGAATTCTGAGGCAATTGGATTTCTGACTGTTTTTGAAAATTTACAGTGAATATGGATTTCAGTAATTTGGCATCAGACTGATCATTTGGTTGTTGGTCGTATTTTTCAAATTGACCCAGCTTTGGGTAAAACTCTTGTCCTTTAAGAGATTTAATAAAAAGATTTTATAATTTTAATGTTGTCTACCCATCTTAGGGAAGCCCTGGTCCCCGTGGCAGAGATGGTGAGCCTGGTACCCCCGGAAACCCCGGCCCCCCTGGACCTCCAGGACCTAATGGACCCCCTGGCCTTGGTGGAGTAAGTATCCCATGACAAGTAGAGAGTTAGCATTCACTGCAGACACAGGGGCTGACAGGTCGAACACTGATGCAAGACCGAGAATGGCTTCACTTCGATTGGGTGGAATAAGCAGAGAGAGAAAGAATCTGAGAGCACAAAAGATGTGGGAAATCGCCGGGCGTTGGGTGGAGGCAGAAAGACAACGGGGAGTGGATGCAGAGAGAGAGAGAGAATAGATCGAATGCCTCTCATTCTTTGCAGGAGAAAAGGAGGGAGGAGGTGGACTGAGGGAAAGGGGAGGTGGAAGGGCAGGAGGTAGTACGAGTAAGGGGGAGACAAGGAGACTCTTTGTGAGGGCGAGAGAGATGAAAAGTGTTCACATGGCCTCTGTCTGCATCAGGACTCGCATAATGAGCTCTGCCGCCGACAATCTATAAAAAGCTGATCATCTCCCCTCCGCCAAAGTGACACAGCATCCTCCGAAACTCTGCAGTGACAATCAGTGACAGCACATCTGGCCTCCGAGATTTATAACTTTACATCGTGAACCATCAGCCAAAGGATTTCTTCGATCAATTCGAAGCATTTCTTCTTGTGAATTTTTTTGCCGGCCTTTCAGCGTGCCTTTAGTGACTTCCAACCAGATGCCTGAGACACCTTCTCTTTTCCATTTAGCAGATCGCAAAACTCATGATTCAGAACGTTTCAAGTCTTGGAATCAGATAATTTTTCAGTTTAGCAAGTAATCACATTAGCAGTAAAAGGAGACAAATATACCTTTAAAGAAGAAGGAGAACACCCCCCAAGCTCCGTGTCTAAGCAGAGTCCGATAATAGAAAAAGGCTGAAGTGGCTGTAAAATGGCAGATCGTTTGCATTTGAGCATCACAAGTCCAGCGAAATGGCTCATTTCACTATCATGATATGAGCCATTCGGTCCAATGAAATTGTGAAAGTCTAGAAGAGCAGTTAGCCAGTTAGTCAGAAGTTAGCCGTGCACCAAAACAGACAGAAGTTAGCCGCCTCAGTCGGCAAAAGTCTCTATTGTGCAGGAGGTGGGAAGTCGAGCCATTTTGGCTTCATGTGCCACTTCATAGGAATGAATGGGGCTCCATCTCCAACACTGTGTCCTGGTTTTAATTTAACGTCTTTGCAGCTAACTGAGCGCACTAGCTAACAGCAGCTACAGTTAGCAGCAGTTAGCTGCAAGTAAAGCTACGCGTCCATCAGGAAACTGTAAAAGCGAAAGCCTGTCTCGTCTATGTTTTCACTGACACACTGAGATATGAATTGTGTATCTTGATGAAAACCTTAATGCTTCCTCTTCTTCTGCCTTTTCCAGAACTTTGCTGCTCAGATGGCTGGTGGATTCGACGAGAAGGCTGGCGGCGCACAGATGGGCGTGATGCAAGGACCAATGGTGAGCGAGCGATGATGAGACCCGCTGCCATTTATTATTTTTAACAGTCAGATGGTTGTGAATCTGCTTGGACGCCACGCTCTCGGAGGGATCGAGAGCGAGGAGAAATGATTAGACAGACCGTCTGAAGAAGAAGGCCTTTTCAAATTGTCTCTGAACAGAACTCTGAACCCCTTCCGGTTCCGGTGCTGTTTTTTTAGTGCCTCATTCCTCACTTTTTACCCCACTGGAGGGGCACAAACAACCAGAGAAACATCACATGGTTATCAAATATGAAAACTAAAAGATGGACACATTAGCAACCACCATCGTTCTTCACCAGGAGAGGAGACATCCATGTAGGATTTAAATTCATCACGAATGGGACTAAGCAAGGAAGATGACCGACTCAAGACCTGTGATTTCGTAGCATCAGCTATGTTTTTTCCACTTTTTCTCCATTCCAATCCGATTCCAATACTGAATTTGGATATCTGCCGATACGTTTAAGACTAAAATAACTCCAAACTAAGGACGTGTTGGGTTAGCTTACTTGCAGACTGCCTCACGCTAAGTCATGGTGGGTTTACCGTCCCGCAAGAGCTCTGCCTGATCGTCTAATGCAAGAAAATACAAAGAAAATGAAGGACTGGATGTCTTTGTAGGCCGACGTAATTACTTAATTTATGCTGCAACATTTTGGCTATGGGTTTGATATGTCTTATTAAATTTAATCATTCATTAAAACATCCAAGTATGGAATCAGGATCTGCATCAGCACTCGATGATAATATTGGATCGGATTGGTCCTGGCTAAGTTTTTCTCCCTCCTTTGTTTATGGTTTTGAAGGGGAAAAAGTCAGGGTGAACATTTAGCCTCCTCTGTGTTGGATAAAAGAAACTAAGACGTCCTGATGGAAAGTCAACATCTCACACGGAGTACAGTGGGGTAATTCTCTAAGCTGCGGAAACAGCCATTGATCTTTATCATATTTCAAGCCCATGAAAACGCACCGCTGCAGTCGGTTAGCTGGCATGGCAGCCTGCCTGGAGAAAGGAGTGAGGAGCACACTGGGAGCTATTTTGGTTCAGAGCGCCGCAAGAGCAGCTTGGCAACGACTCGGCAGAGGTTTTGAGATGCCAGGAGGAGGGGGAAGAGGAGGGGGAGGAGGAGGAGGTGGAGTCGATTAGTTAGCAGCAGTCTGTGTGGCTTCACTCCGACTGACTGTCCTTCCACATGTCTGTCTGGAGCTCGCCACAATACTGGCTCTTTCTGAGGCCGGTTTGCTTTGGCGTTTACCGGCCTGCCGGGGGGAGAGACCCGACTGAAACTGATGTTAAATCACAAGTGAAGCTTATACAACCCCCTCCACCCCCACCCAGAACCCTACACCTACTCACCAACCACTCAAACAAACGCACTCACTCAAACGTATGCATGTCCCTCAAACGAGCGCTCCAGCGTCGTGGCGATATATAGAGCCCCTATTGATACGTCTCTGACCCGCTGTGGTGGAGGCTTCCCACACCCGCTGAAAGGGGACTTTGATTCGCCTCAGAGGACCACTGTGTCGTGCTGTGACGTTTTCTTTGGCTGCCATCCTCGTTTTTTGTTTTTTTTTAGCACAACCACTATGCTAAAATGTGGGTTTATAAAAGCAAGTCTGCTGAAAAGGAATATGTTTTTATTCAAGAGGAAAGCTGTCACAAGTAATCAGAATCAAGTCGTTTTTTGTTTTTTTTTTGTTTCACTGAAGAACTTTATTGACACCAACTTTTAAACCGTTCTCTTTTCACAGCTGATTTTCTCTGTGCACGTGTGCGCGAGGTATAAAGTCGCACTGAGGGGAAAACGGCAACGGCGGATTTGGCTCGTCACCTTCGCAGAATGTGATTTTCTGCTCTTGAGCAGCGATGCGTGAAGTTGAAGTACAAATTACTTTGGCGTGTGACTCCAACCAGAAGCTCTCGCAGAGAAGATTAACATTCAGCCACAAAGGAGCAAAAAAAAGTCTCACCTCCTGTTCTGATGCCTCAAACACTGAAGGATGAAACATTTGACGAAAAGCAAACAGTTCGGGGTGCAGTGTTGTTTTTCAAGTCTGTGTCAAGGTGTAAAAAGTCATGTAGAGTTCGAACACTTAACAGTACAGCAGTACCGCTGGTGACCTTTGAACTGTAGAAACACACAGTGGGTGGGTAAAAGAGCCGAGGGAAGAGGAAGAGCTGACAGTGAACAGAGGAGGTTGGAGAGCGGGAGAAAGTCTAAATGCCAGTGAGGAATTTCAAACGATATATGGACTTGACAAGTAGAGCTGCTGAGTTTTGTGTTGCTCGAGGGCAAAGCAGGTGATCATTTTCTGCAAGCCTCTGACAGAAGTGGACAAAAACAGCTCTTTTCCCCTCAACACCTCCTAAAGAACCAACAATAATTGTGCACATGTTTGTGTTGTTTCAGCTGTGTGTATCGGTGTGCTTTTTGTCATTAGCCTGACGTTGTGTCTCTTGTCTCTTCCCCATCAGGGCCCTATGGGTCCCAGAGGACCACCTGGCCCCACCGGATCACCTGTAAGTACCTCCTCCACACTTCAGACAGCACACAAGCCAGGCGCACCTGTAGACAAGCTGCTGTGCTCGTCCACAGACAGGCTAAATCTCATAATTGTAATGTGCCTGATGTCTTGATGTGTGCACACTTCCTCCGACTGTATCCAATAACAATAATGACCTCAAAATGACCAGCGACTTCAGCAGCGAGGCCGACAGACATCAGTGTTTACACACAGCCCTGTTTTCCGGAGGAAGGTGGCACTCAGAGAATGCTTTCGTCCTCACAGCTGCAGGCTGCAGGGCTTTTTCCGATGCCACAGCCCGGACGTACAGCAGAACACCTGTCTATTTGCCGTTCATAGAGCCTATGGGCTTACAGCTCTGCAGACACACACACACACACACAGCCCGCACTTTTCTGCTCTTGCCCACAACCAAGCTCCACCTGCAGCCCTTTGAGCCCTCCCAGCCTCCTGAGTAAAGCTATTAAGTTGGAGGTGATGCCAGCTGCAGACTTGCCTCGACTTGATGGCTTTACTCACCCACAGTTAAAGATATGTGCTTTCTCCCCGGGCACCTTTGACTGCTTTTAGACAGGACCCAAACAAAGGAATGTCCAGAGGACATTTATAAGGATGTAACTACAGTGTGTAACACAGACAGGCAGAAACAGGGATACAGTGTAGATCGACTTGACTTGGTTAAATTTGTAGGCCTACTAATCAACTAACTTTTCATTATTTAAACTGGAAATTAAAGGTGCATTATGTAGTTCTTCGGTGGAAATTTTAAGAGAAAAGTGGAAGAAAACATCGTTCATGACTGATTTTCGTCCTCTGAGGACGATGTGTTTATAACAACAAGAAATATTCCTGAATTTGTATTACTATCCTATTGTGAATATAAACCTTTTAAGTTTGGATTTCTTTTCCAAAACTACGCAGTGCACCTTTAAGATAGTTATATTAGCTATAAATTACACAGATTTACTACATAGCCAACCAATCCTTATTTTCAGTCGCTTTGCTTTTTTGATTGTTCAGTGTTTAATTGATTTTTGGTCTATAAAATATCAGAAAAAAAAGTGTGAAACACAAACTTGTTCATTTTACTGTCATAGAGGATGATCAAAAAAAAAAGACAGCAAAAGATTTAAGAATTTAAGATTCATTTTCTGTTCACGTTAACTTTTTAAAGTCGGAGAACCACATGCAAAAAAGGTTTGATTTAGTTTAGTTTCATATTTTTATTTAACAGGTGCTATGCTCAACACAACCTTTGAGCCAGAGTTAGCTGTAAAGCTACTGTATATCTATCCCTGGACAGGAAGATATATAAAAAAAGAAAACGATACAGTAGAATACAAATAATATATGACAAACAATTACTGACAAACTTTACATCACATATAAAACAAACATCATACCGAACAAAGACGAGATCAGTGATCACATGATTGGTTTGTCTTGAATCTCTGCATTCTCTGGCTGGGAGTTGAGTTCCATTTGTCTGCCGCTCTAATTGAGGATGCTGATTATCCAGAAGCAGTTTTCTAAATTTGGCCGCGCAGTCACCTCTGGCTGACGCCCTGGTCTCCTCAGTGTCGTCCCTGCGCAATGAAACACATTATTTAAAGTGGTGAAGAATGAATTCATGCACCAGGCACAAATAATGAGAGGAAAGAAATTAAACGCTCTCTCTTGCTCACTCGGTTCTAACAGCTTCTGTCTTCTTTCTACATCCCAGGGCCCACAAGGTTTCCAAGGCAACCCAGGAGAGGCTGGAGAGCCCGGACAAGCTGTAAGTGTCCCACAGAGTTCAGACTGCGTGGTTTATTATACGGACTTTAAACCTCCTCTACCTTTTTATCTTCTCCTCTCTTTCTCACCTGGCTACTCTCTCATGTCTGTTGGGCTCTTAAAAAGACGACACAGGAATGTGGAAACTTCAGCTCCACTGTAGCTGTGCTACATTCCCATAAAGTTTTCTAACACTTTCTAGCCTTTCATTGCTCACCACTCAACCTCTATATCCTGCTTTATTTGACTGGACGGCTCCTTCAGTTACAACACTTAGAGCCCTATTCAGTCAGCGCTTACACTGTCTCAAAGCCCTGTTAGATGATTCCCTACCAGATCGAGGACCCTACTTGTTGTGTCCTCCCCCTTGCTGCCCCGGCTCTACCCCCCCTCTCTGCCCTTCCTCACACCTCCTGTAGATTCCAACCCGACTCACCTCTAAAAGGAAGCTTCCAGTAATCAGACTCCCCGGTAGACAATGCGGGGTCTCCCCTCTGCTGTGTTAATCTGCTCCTGTGGAGTTAAGACGTGCAGCCTCTGGGGTCCTCTCCCTCTTATTTAAAGGTGTTCCAGAACATCATTATGTGCGATTAAAATCACGCTTCCTCCCAGAACACAACCTGACAGTTGCAGAAGGGTCACGGTGTTGGCCAAAGTGTTTGTGAAGAGCGGAGGCAATTTTAAGCCTTTGAAAATCACGGAGATGGTGTTCTACACCAGAGCGTAAAACTACCAGAAAGATGCCTTCAATTGGCTCCTTCAGATAAGAAAAAATGCTGATAATGGTAACATCAATCATCCCTTTTCTGTGTCTTGTTTTTGCCTGCTTAGTAACACGGAGAAAGAGAGAGAGAAAAGTCATTTGGATGAAAGCACAGCGGCAGGACCAATAGATATATCAACACACGTGAAGTGAGAAAGCTGAGAGAGAAACTGGCAGACAGAGAGAAAAGAAAGACGGAAACATTTGAACTTTGTACTGATCTTGGATGAGGACACCGGAGCATTTGTTCCATCTTATTGGCCGCGTCTCTCCTGTAAATCCTGCTCATTCTTGATGTCATTCTTGAAAACCACTGTGATTAAGAATCGTAATACTGTCATGGTCGTGTTGGTTTGCAATTCCTTTCAAGAGATTTACATGAATTATAAAGTTTATAACTGATGCGCCGCTCTCTTGTACAGCTGAAAGGATGATTAAAGTCATGTGCCGATCTTGTTGGTTGTAAAGTGACAGAGAGGTGAAGTGCGTGATGTCGCCCTCTGTTGGTCCTGACTGGAAACTGTGTCTCACCTTGGATTGTTTTCTCTTCACTACCAGGGCCCCATGGGTCCCCGTGGCCCCCCTGGACCCTCTGGAAAACCCGGAGATGATGTAAGTGTGTCCATCGTTACTCATTAAACTGTAAATACATTTTCATCAAGCAGGGACTCTGACAACGCTGAGACACAATGAAACGTAGTTACTGGCCTCACATTACCGGTTCTGAGTGAAAAATATATAGTATATCCTTTAAATTTGACTTAAAGTCAGCAGAAAGAGAAATAAATACCCTAATTGACTCCAAATTCTGCAGCAAAGTCATGATTATTATCATTTTAGGGGAATTAACTTTCCTTCCCTGGGTTTTGAAAACATGATATTCACCAAAGAATGTATTAATTTGTTGTTTTGTTTGTTTTAGGATAATAATTATACAGTGTAAATCACAGTCTCTACTATAAATTGATTTACTGGTCTCTCTGTAAAACTTTTGCAAACTCAACTCAACAATTCTAGTTTAGCGCTCTATCATTTTTATATCATTCAACTCTGAGCGTTAGTCTTTCAAAGCTGTATTCACAGTGCATCTGGTGGTACGATACGTAGCATGACATATTTTAAAAACAAATTTCAGCACAAACACTTAACAAGCGTTCACGTACAAATCACTAACATTCACATTCATTTCTTTTTTTAATTTAAGAAAGACTCCTCAGTTAGCCAGCATTATGCAGTGGCAGATATATGAGAAGATGTACCACAAAATGATGCATAGATATTTTATTTTTTTTATATATATGACCATTTATTTCATCTATACATATATTTTATTATATATACATTGTGTGCTAAGGGTTATGTATTTTGTTTTGAATATTATTTTGTTCATTTTTTTTTTACTAGTTATGTGTTTCTTCTCTTTCTTCCATCCGTCTTATTGTCTTTGAATGTAATTCCCACTTTAAGCCACATGATGGCAGCAGACATGTCATATCACAATGTGTCCACTGGGAGTGCTCTCTCTCTCTCTCTCTCTCTCTCTCTCTCTCTCACATCGACTGGATTCAGTTTTATAGAACATCATTTTAGATTTTAAAAGTCAGGATTTTTTAAAATAAACTTTTAGCGTAATTCTTCCTCTCCGTCTCTGTTTCAGGGTGAAGCTGGCAAACCTGGCAAATCGGGCGAGCGCGGACCTTCTGGACCTCAGGTGACATTTCTGCGACTGTTGATTCACTCTGTTTTTGAGCACTGAGCACCTCTCTGAATATCTCTCTTGATATACTGTGGGTTTTTATTTTGTTTGTCTCTCCTGTGGCCTCTGTAAGATGAGTTACTTCATAGCAGCTCGCACACTGAAGCAGATCCTTTAGCCATAAATAATCTGATTTGGGAGAACGGCGCAATCTTCATGTGGACTTTTATATATGATGGCCTTCACATGCAGTTATAGTGATGCTGTCGCTTCGGAATAACACACTCAGTTTAATCTTACATTTTACTCTACATTGATTAAGCAGCAGAAGCAGCTCTCACCATAACTGACAGTAATGATGGATTGAAGGAAATTAAATAAAGAAGACTAAATAAATTATGTTGTGAGTGTCAGACAGAGTCATTTATCATCTCAAGCCAGGAATAAGAAATGTTTTCCATTTTATTTTGGGGTCGGAAGATCCCAAGTGGTCAATATTAGCTGGATCCAAAACTGGACTGAAAGGAAATTATTGCTTTAAAACTTTTTTGTAACGCTTCAAGGAAACTCTGTGCTACATACCTTAAGTTCAGCTTCTTTCACTCTCCTGCAGGGATGAGAGAGGCTGAGGGTGCTGAGGGGTCAGTTGATAGAATGATGTCAGAGTGTTTTTTTGTATTGATTTGATTGGCCAGGAAAACATAAGCAAATAATGTACACCAATTAGAGACGGCGAGATGGCAAGCTTGAACACAGCATTGAACGCATTGTAGGCCAAAGTAGCCACATCACCCATATTTAACAGCATGGAGATGAAGAGGGAGAGAAATTCCCCAGACTCCCTCAAAAAAACACTCAGTTTTGTGAGTTTTTGAGTGCAAAGAAACTTTCTAAACTTTGTGAAGCGCTGTTTCTGACACATTTTTATTTATTTGGGCCTTCTTATGAATTCGGCATATGTCACAGCCTCATTTCCCGTTTTTTCCTGCATCCATGCTCTCCTGTATATTAATCTCCTGTATCATCTCGGCTGTTGCATCACAGGGAGCTCGTGGATTCCCGGGAACTCCTGGCCTGCCTGGCATCAAGGGACACAGAGTGAGTGTCTGCTGTCTAATAATGATCTCCAGGAGTGGAACGTCACTGATTGAGTTCTTTTGAGTGTTTTCCTAACCGTGCGCCGTCTCTCTACTCTTTCTTTAAAGGGTTATCCAGGTCTTGATGGTTCAAAGGGAGAGACTGGAGCTGTTGGGTCTAAGGTAGGATTTTATTCTGTGTGTTTTCCTTTTAATCCGATATTGATGGTCGCTAAATGAGTTTAAAAGATGCGCGCACAGTGACAACTGGTATGCGATGAGTTTTCATTGGGCAGTTGTTGCCAAGATGACCAACTATAGACTGTCTTTATTTATGGTTGCCTTGCCGTGTTAACAGCAGCATGTTTCTCTCTACTTCAGGGTGAATCTGGTGCTCCCGGAGAGAATGGCGCCCCCGGACCAATGGTGTGTAACACATGAAAACAAAAAAAAAGGAACACCCACTCTCATTTATAACAGTAAACTGATTGTAACGGTTATTTCACCTCTTCCTCACCCACACAGGGACCTCGTGGTTTGCCCGGTGAGAGAGGCCGTCCTGGACCCAGTGGAGTGGCTGTAAGTGTCATCCTGCCATCTAGTATTAGATGCTTCACTTTGCTTTATTAGCATCTAATTCAGAGTTAGGGAGCTCAGAGTAGGCTATTATTCAAACAGAAGCACTAAGTAATTGCATTTAACCTCTATGTGTCAAGTGTATTCTAGTACTCCCCTGATTTAAATACTTTGTGTAAAAGTACTTTTGTACGATTATTAATAGGAAAAGCTAAGACCTTTTAATGACTCGTGCTGATAATGTTTTGTTTTTCCAGGGCGCACGTGGAAATGATGGCTTGCCCGGTCCTGCTGGTCCCCCAGTAAGTACAGTTTTTGTTGTCTCGGTTTGATCATTTTCATCATTTTATTTTCATTTTCATGATTTGGTTTGAGAACGAAATGCTCCTCCACACCGTCTGCTGTGTGATAGCAGCCTCTCCACCTGGATGTGTCGGTGTTTAACAGCTGTCTGTTCCTCTCTGCAGGGCCCCGTCGGACCCTCTGGAGCTCCTGGCTTCCCTGGCTCTCCTGGATCAAAGGTAAGCCACAGTTAACCTGAATAGCTTCCTTTTGATCTTCCGCTTTGTTGTGTTTATTCTGCGATCGAGAGTGATTGCTCTGTGATGTCTTGTGTGTCCCCCCTTCCCTTTCTCTAAGAAGACTAATTAGCGTAATTGAACTTCCCTCCGACTAAGTTTGGACTTGTTCTCTTAAAAAACTACATTTGTGCGTTTGACAGGTGCAGAGACGTTGTTTTGTTTTTTTCTGTATTCTCCTTCGTCAGAATAAGACTTTCTTGAATCAAATAAAAACTTCAATCTGTAGGAAAAATGGCAACACACAGCTCAGGGAGGATTTTGCGGGGACAAGCTGAAATGCTTTAGTGAAATCGGAGAGGAGTGCTCTGCATTGAAAAGTGCTTTAAGCCTCCATCTGTGTGGAAAATTAGGGAGGAGGGGTTTTTTTAAAAGTGTTTTTCTACCTCCTTCACTCCCTCGTACTGTCTTTTTCTTCTCGTCTCTCTGTCTCTCTGCTTTGCATCTGATTTATCCCTCGTGCATGGCAGACAGGCTCAGCACTGTGCTCGAGGGCTCAGTGCTGGTGGGATTGCTTTCTTCTTTGAGCCCCTTGATAGTTTGGGGAAAAAAAAACTTTCAGGAATTACAAGCGGAGTGTCTCTTTACGAAATCCAGGAGTTTCCCCTTGAAGTAATAAAGGCAAAAACTTGACTCCAGACGTGAAAATGTGCGTCTGTGTTTATTTATGGTATCCACTTACATGCATAAGCACTTTATGTTTGTCTGCCGGAGAGTCTGTGAACCTGCGACTGAAAGTCTGCTTTTCTGCGATTTCTTTATAATATTCTAGGAAGTGTCCCATGGTGAGGAATGTTAAAAATCTCATATTACGTTTTTGTGCTGTACCTCCGCTCGCCTGAGAGTTCGTGAAATGCAGCCTCGTCTTTTCCTCTGCGAGAAAGGCAGCGCACAATAAAAACAGCACAGGTACTGAACCTCAGCTAAGTAAACTCTGCTCCTGAAGATCCAACAGAGACAACTTCTAACCAGCTCCGACTGAGTCTCAGCATTGTGTTATTTAGAATCAGCCAAGCTATCGGCTCTAAAAACCAGAGACTTTTTTCCAAAAACTAGCAGATGTTTCTCCCTTTGCCCAACTTTTTTATCTCAGTTTCAGAGCCAGTGAAACGTTGGCTTTGACAGCGGGCTGAGGAAAAAAGGAAAGGTTCAAAACACTACATCAACCATTTTTTGTAAACACTTAGAAACTGTGTTATGTCATATGATTGAGTCTGCAAAGTCCACAGAGCTGCAGCACTAGCAAAGGAATTCCATTCACCACCAAAGCTGCACACCACCAGTGTGGTGAAATCTCTGGCTTGTGTCCATCGTTCCTCTGAACGGTGGCCCGAGTCCTATTTTTATACCGAACCAGATGGCCTGCAAAGCATTATCCACCTGGCTCCGGATAACACAGCTTATAACAGCAGTCAAGATTATTTCGTTAATTTAAACGCTGCAATTTTATAAGCATTAGGCTCTAATTTCACTGGTTTGCCACAAAGATTTGTTTCTGTGCACTGGTTTCTCTCTTGTTTTTTCTCAAATTAAACCAGATGCAGTTTGTTGACTTTAGTCAGCTGGCTCGCACATTTAATGGTGTGCATAGTATAGTATATGTATTTAACTACTTTTTGTCTATGCTCTGCACTCATCTGTATAACACTTAAAGGTAGTATGTGTAACAATGTGAAGCAATTTTACATGTACGAATCGCTTTGTATTTCGAGTGTCTAAAAAAATATCTTCTCTGACTTTTTGGTTGCCTTTAGCAGCCTTCTGAGCTCACTTTAGTTAGTGTTGCACACTGTCGGCACTGTAAGGGAGCAGAGGAGAGGCGAGGCACACGGGAATGTGAATAAACATCACATCTTTTGGATTTTCCTGAAGAAAACGTACCGAGTCCTTTGCATAAAAATCAGTCCACAGGCTGTGAAAACAAACCAAAAAAAGTTAGGGTTTCTAACTTTTGTTACAATCCGTTCACACTTTGCTAATACAAAGCAGTTAATTACTGTAAATGCTTCACATTCTTGCACATTGCACTTTAAATGAAACCCAGGCAGGTGAAAATAGTGCAGGATTTTAATCACTTAGGTGTTACAGTCGTCAAGTAGCAGACAGCCTCTCATTATGAAGCAGCAGACGATGATACGTGTGAGATTGAGGTTACCAGTGAGGGCAGCAACAGCATCCTAAAGAATGATAGGATAGAATAATTAAGCGAGATGTCACATGAACACTTTCATTTGAGTTTAAATAAGTATTTCTTGTGTTGATGTGACTGTTTTATTGTATTATATGTGACAGGGAAAATAATTATGTGAATAAACGGGCTACATGCAAGATAAGTGGCATGACGGCCTAACAATGCGAATAACAAACATCAACCAGTAGCATGAATACTTAATGCGTATGAGCAGAAATTAGCAGCCAGTAAATAGAGCAATGATAACTGCAGCCATAAGCACACAAACTGACAAGAAATAGCCAGCCGACTTCCAATAATGACGTGTTATACCCTACATCTCAGCAGAAGACTTGATTCCACTGGCCATGTCTCTTATCTGGTGTTGTTTGGCTCCATCTGTCAGATTGCTGTGCTTCTATTGTGGTAGAGTAGTCTACGTAGTTAGATCATATTATAACCCTGCTCCAGATCCAAGTCTCCAAGTCTACACGTGGTGTTCTATTTCTTCCTGTGCAGCTCGATCTGCTTTGGTCAACTTGACATGGCCGGAGACGATCTGATCTGGGGGCTCATTTTAAATTGGTCTTCAGTTGTACGCTTGAAATGAGATCTGTGCTTTGGACAGGCTTAGATATTTAAACGTTTTGTCCTACGACATACAACATTAAATGTCCCACAATTGAGTTTTAAAGCACTAACATGTCTTAAAAAAGGTAGTTGCTGCCAAGTTGTGGCAGTACTGGCAGTGAAATGCTTACAGGCCAGCCCAATTTCATTAAATTCTAAACAAATCTAGAAAGGATGCCCAATGTCAGCCACTTGGAAAATAAACCAATAAACAAATGCATCTTCAGGTTATGATTAATAATGAAATGTGTACAAGTCCCAGTGAAATCAAATGTGAGAACTTAAGGTGTACAGGGTTTCAAGGGGTTCAAGAATAAACACAGTTTCCTCACTAAAATGACTTGGGGCAGCCATGAAAACACAATAGGGCCTAAAGAGACTAGAGTCTCTGGCTGGCAATCTGAGGGTTCTCAGTGGGTGAGGGACAGATTCAGAGTGAGTGTGAGAGCCGTCTGGGTGCCATTCCCCACCTCTTTTAAGCCTTCACAAAAGGGCGCCGTCACACCATGATTGGCTGGGAGGGGAATGCCTCCCAAGCTGCTTCTACTCCTCAATCAGGAGTCAGTCTCCCCACCCTGTGCACAGGTGATATGAATCCCCCTGCAGTTAGTCAAGAGAGCTTTTGAAAATCAGACTAAACCCTTAGTGTTTTTTGCAGCTTATGTAAGGTGGGTGGGGAAGGCGAGGGGTATTTAGTTGGTTGCGGTGTTTCAACCACACTGCTAGATACCACAAAATCCTACTCACTTTTATGTTCCCTCAGTTTAGCTAAACCATTATGATTGACTTTGCTAGTCTGCTTGTTAAACGTTACATGAAACAATATGGAAGTGGGATAAAAAAGCATAACAGTGGACCAGTAGCCATACAGCAGATGAAATGGTGTGCTGGCTGTTTGCTGCTGTGTGTGATTGTTACTGTCATTCCCAACTACCAACAATCTGCCTGAACTGTCAATCATGTTTTTCTGTTTTTTGTTAGCTGATTGCCAATAATGAATATATTTAAACTTCACAAGATCCTTGCACACATATTATTTAATCTTCTTCAATCTGCATTGCTTACCAGGGAGAAGCTGGTCCTACTGGTGCTCGTGGACCCGAGGGTGCTCAGGGACCTCGTGGAGAGTCTGGCACTCCTGGATCCCCCGGACCTTCTGGCGCTTCTGTAAGTGATGCTATAAGCGCATATTTAAAAGGAAAAAGCAAGTGTATGTAACTATAGCATTCCTTAGAAGAAAAAGCTTAGTACACATGCAGGTAACAATCACTGCAGTGAACTGACTTGTTTTGTCTCTTCTTCTCTGCAGGGAAACCCTGGTACTGATGGTATTCCCGGATCCAAAGGATCAGCTGTAAGTTTTAAATTAATATCTGTCTGCCACCCAGTTGACCACCTCTGTATTTTTCCAAGTAACTGTCAAGCATTAGACGTGCAGGAGATGTTTTCTTATACGCTCAGGTTCAGAACTGATCTGGAACATATAATTTGTATGACTGCAATTTTCTTTTAAAGTACAGAAAGTGACTGCATTGTCAGTGAAGCTGCAGTTGGTGTACAGATCACCACACTGAAGACTCCACTGTCTTAACAGAACTGGGTCAGCCAATGAAATATTTAAAAAAAAGTGGACAGCCAAATTCAGTCTGTCCCATGAGCAGCACAAACTCACTTTGAGCTCCCTATCACATCTTTAAACTTGAGATTTGAGACTCTTTTTTCCCCCAACACTGTAGTTGTAGTTTAGTTATAGTGCAGAATTTCTATCAGTTCATCAGTATCAACCAGTATCGTCTTATGTACACTGAGCAAAGGAGAATTCAGTCAAATCAGTGGTTATGTATTTCAGACTTCATCCACTGAGATGGATAGTTAACTTTTCAAGTTTGTCAATCTCTCTCCCGCTCTTTCTTCCTCTGTAGGGTGCTCCTGGTATCGCTGGTGCTCCTGGTTTCCCTGGACCTCGTGGGCCTCCCGGGCCTCAGGGAGCAACTGGACCTCTCGGGCCCAAAGGAACATCTGTATGTTCTCATTTCATCATTCATTAATAAATCATTCATTTCATGTTCTAAATGATAATAATAATTTTTTTTAAAAGATGATAACAACCTGCTGCTTTCTGTCTCTCTCGTTCTGGTCTGTGTGTCTGGCTGTCCATTACTGTTTAGGGAGACCCAGGTATTCCAGGGTTCAAGGGAGAGGCTGGACCCAAAGGAGAAATCGTAAGTTTGTTTTATTTTCTTTGCTTCTCTCTGTATTTCCTGATTGTTCCCCCACACAGCTAAAACCCCCAAAATGATATTTTATGTAAACGCAGACCCAGATAATTAACTGAGGATAGCAGACACTTGAAATACTGGTGCATAAAGTTGAATTATCAGAACGTTTCACATGTGGTCTAAATAGAATAGAGCTTTTCTCCCTAGAAGTCATTAATATGTATTTCATTCCATTTTATTTTAAAGTCTTCCATTCTTCCTGTAATAACCTGGTCTGTTACCGATGTGTTCTCCAGGGACCAGCTGGTCTTCAGGGACCTCATGGCCCACAGGGAGAAGAAGGAAAGAGAGGACCCCGAGGTGAGCCTGGTGCTGCTGGACCACTCGGACCACCCGGAGAGAGAGTGAGTAACATCTCAGTGTAAAAAAAAATCGGTTATTTTATACCTTAAGGCCGGACCAAACAGGCAAAAACATGTACATGTAAAAGTCAATCTTGAACACTGGAAAGAAGGAAAAGAAAACACATTTAGGTGATTGATTCATATCAGAATATTTTGTCACACAAGATTTGTACATGAATGTTTTTGTTCCTGTTGAATGAGTGATGGATTGTATATGTGTGTATATTGCACATTTGCAGATAATATTTTTGAGAGTGAAGCTATGTTGATACTTTTTTAATGAGGTTAATTTCGGTTAAATTAGATTTTAATAAAATTAAACTGTTCCTCATTTTATCTGGCAACAGGGAACCTGTTTGAGGAGCGATATGAGAATCCATGACTTCGATATTGCTTTCATAATCATAACTCTGGTTTTGTGTTTTCTCCCCAGGGATCCCCCGGTAACCGTGGTTTCCCTGGTCAAGATGGTCTGGCTGGTCTCAAGGTGAGTTTTAACCCCCAACAGTTGAAGTTGTTCCTGAGAAATTGCTTTATTATTTCTGTGGAAAGGAAAGAATCAGCTATGAAAGGAAAAAAAAAAAACATGGATGCTTTTAGAGGAAGCAGGCAGAGGAGGGCAGAGAAAAATAAATGGTTGCAGCTGATGCGTCAGTATTCATCGGTGTAAATCTGTGAAACTGACAATTAATGTAATCCATCTGCTGCCTTATTGCGTTTAGAAATTGCTGTTAAGAGCGACATGCGCCAATATTCTCTCCGGTTTTCTGTTTGCTTTTGACTGCTGCGGAGACAAATAACATTTCTGAACCACCTCTGCTCACAGTGTTGTCACACACTGTAGGACTCATACCACAACAAATAAATCACTACAGCGTCTAATTCAATTTAGCTCTGTTTGACTCTGTAAGCTTTAAATCTAGCCATGGAAAAGACGCGGCTCTTAACTGTAAACCTGCCTCACATTGTTGGTCCCTGCAGAATTTGACAGTTGAGAGTTGACATGCAAACATTCATACTTGTTTTGTTGTTAATTATATTGTTTAGAAACAAAATCTCTTAAGTTTCAAGTTTCTCCTCTAGAGTCTTACAAACTGACCTGAGGCGATCTTTCTATAGTTTTTAGTTTTAATGCGGATTCCGTTTTGTCTCATTAAATTGTTTATACTGGACATGAGATATTAGGCAGTTTCTTAAGGTTTTCTTAGCCTACAAAGTTTCACATTTTCTGCCATGGAAGCTTTTCAATGTATCTGTAATTTAGCAGTGAGATCAACTCCCCCTTCAAATTGCATCACTGCATCATCAAAACATGTACCCTAATGGATAAAGTGCAAGTAGCAATAACAAACTATGAACCTTATTCATTTTGCTTATATCTATATTACCATGTCTGGTTATAATGTTCAGTTTATGTTCAGTCAATCGTATAATAATGCGTGCATATATAGGTGAAAGACCTGCTGTGACAATAAGGTGAAAAGACCTAGTGAAATAGTGTTTATGAAATATTTAAGTGTTTCTCAAACAGCTCGAAAGTACCAAGTACAGTATCGAAACATGTCAGATTTAATATATACAAAGCTGTATTGCAATGTTTGTGTTGAGAAAGTGAATGTTTTATAGCGAGTTATCTATTTTGATCTATGACAATGTGTCACTGATGTAGTGAGGTTGCTCATTTTGAAAGACAAGACGAAAGGCTGCACGTTTTCATAGCTGTAATCTTGATAAATCTATTAGATAAACGTAGATATTCATATACACAGGTATTTAGCATATAAAAGCACGCACGGAGCTGCGTTTCTCATCTAGAAGTGAGAATTTAGGAATGAATTAAAAGCGTGAGTCATTCGTCGTATCCGACACCAGTGTGTTTAAAGGGCCAACACGAAAACTGAATAAAGACCTCGACATACTTTTTTCAAATCATTTCACTGAGCATCTTGCTGACTCATCGTCCCGAGGGCATTTCCCAAAGTATAATTTCACGCCTCATTAAGTCATAATAATTTTGAAATCAAGCTAAATTGCACAAAGCGTTGCGCCTTTTTTTAAGTAATGTGTTTTATCAGGTGTATCCCGGGGAAAGGTCAAACTGAACTCAGATCAGCATCTTTACTGACGAGTTAATGAAGGAAATGATCAATCATATTTCCAGTGAAGACGCCTCCTATGAAGCTCATGTGGAGGCAGCGGTGATGCATGTAACTCCACCGTGTGGCCACAAGATGGCAGCATAGCTCAGAAACCGGTCACGCACTACTGGCCTATATGGCCCACATCAGCACAGCCAGTATCTCATTTCACATTATCTCCCCCTGCACAGTTTCATTTATCCTAAAATGAATCTGTCAGAATTGAATCTTCTCATCTCCAACAGTTCAATAAAACTCCTTGACACTATTAAAAGGGAAACGTATTTTCTCAGAGCTTTGAGAATTGAAGTGTCGCCTTCTAAGTGATTGACTGACTGCTTTTATTCTCTCTCTCCTAACACAGGGAGCCCCTGGTGAGCGTGGACCCGCTGGTGCCAGTGGTCCCAAGGGTGCTAACGGCGACCCTGGCCGCCCTGGAGAGCCCGGTCTGCCTGGTGCCAGAGTAAGCACTACTCTAATCTTTAAGAGCATAGATTCTGATGTTGCTGGTCTGCAGAAATGTGTTGTAAAGTATAGAGAAATAAGGTGAATTAAGAATTTCTGGATTGATTCTGTTATCTTTACTAGTTACACTTTTTACCTGATTGCCCCTTTTTTATTAAGGATGATCTGGTTGTGGTAATAATAAACAAATCATGATGTAGCTGAATGTCAGGGACGCGAGCAACTGCATTTTTTCCCATTAGATTCTACCTAAAAAGAATAAACACCCTCATCTTTTAATTTCCATTTTGCAACCCTGATATCCTGTTAAAGGTGCAACATGTAAGAATTGGCCGGCTATTGAATGTAAAGTAGACTGCTTTAGCTAGTTAGCTAAGTGAGCAGTGAAGTTAGCAGTCTGGACTGGGAGTTTGGGATTTGGCATTTTGGGAGGGAGTGGCACCATAGCATAACGTCAAAACTGTTATCTTCAGGTTGTTTTATACTAAAATTCTTATATATTGCACCTTTTAAAAGAGAATTCTGCAGATTGGTCTCACTCACGATTGATAGTTGTTGGGTTTTTTTCGATGAAGCACAACCAGAAGTATCACATTTTTACTCCACACATTTTTTTCCCGACTATAATGTGGCATATACATTACCCATGATGCAACTCAACCACCAACAGTTTCATTGAAGAGTTCAGTAGCTTGTGCTAGTAGCAGCTAATGTAGCCTTGAGCAGAGACGAGGAGCAGGCTAGATTTTTTTTTTTTTTCATATTCCAACTTGTATTTTAGACCATCAAGCTTTGATCGTTATAGGAATCTAATTAATGTCCAGCGATTAGTCAAATATTCCACTACTTTCAGTAGGATTAGTTGATAACTACTGAAATGCCGGAGGCATGAATGCCCTAGCTCCAACTGATGCTGACTTAAGTTACGCAGCCAATTCATCAGACTTTGCACAGCCCTCTCTGGAACCACAAAAGATTAATACAAGTTTTTCTTTGGTGCTCCAACAGACCTGTAGACAGACTTTGGTGTTTTACTTAGGTAGAGTTTTTCCTGGAGCAATTTTAAATCTCTAAACCTGAGCTGAAATAACCTTTAGACTTTAGAAAAAGCGACTCCAGAGCTAATCCCTCATCCTATTTGAAAAAGTCACAGTCACCCAATCACGTAACTGGAGATACGGATACGTAGTTTTTCCTGGAAAGCATTTGCACGTCCGTCCATCTTGTACTTAATTTCTTCAGAGCAGCACAAGTGGCTGTTAATATTTGTGTACAGTCGCTTTGGAGGAAGTCATAATAAAGTCATAAAAAATAATAAAGATGTATAAAGATGTCCAATGACTCATCTGTGTCTCTGTTCTCTTGACAGGGCCTGACTGGACGCCCTGGTGACGCCGGTCCTCAAGGCAAAGTCGGACCTTCAGTAAGTGCACTTTATCTTGCGCCTTTGTAAATCGA
This sequence comes from Diplodus sargus, assembly GCA_903131615.1. Taxonomy (NCBI): domain Eukaryota; kingdom Metazoa; phylum Chordata; class Actinopteri; order Spariformes; family Sparidae; genus Diplodus; species Diplodus sargus. Next base: position 193,558 of record CAEMYA010000009.1, read on the forward strand.
TAAAAACAAACACGCAGCATGTCTCCTCACTTAGCATGAGCGGCTGTGTTTTTTTATTTATTCTTTTGTCATATCACATGTGGACTAAGCCGGGAGAGGCTTGTAATTTTAGTAAATGTGCTCTCATCATGTAATGACTGATAAATGGTTTCATCAAATCGAATTGCAGGAGATTTATCCACCCATTATCCTGCAGGCTCATCCCCCAGTGGTGTTTGTGCTTCTAACAGCCTCGAGTGTCTCAGTTTTTTTTTTTAAAGTGACATCGTCAAAAGCACCAGCGTTTTCTCATCCGAGTTGTCTGTCGAGGCACCTATTGTTCGTATTAGCTGTTAATCCAAGGCTTTTTCAGACAAATCCATTTCTTTTTCTTTGTAAAATCGACTTACAGGAGCACAGCCTCCCTCCAACAAAAAAAATTAATAGCAGATCAATGAAAATAAAGATCTATGAACACAAATGCAGACTGAATATATATAAAACAGACCAAAATAAATAGTAACACTGATGATGCTGCCGTTTCAAAACCAACTCAAGGGTATATGACAGTGATAATATAGAATCATATAGCCACAGTCATAATCATGGCCAGAGTTACATGTGTTTCGTTTTATCTGCATCTGTCAGCTATCATGGGAGAGGTTAGTTTGGGACATCCATAGAAAATGATGATCAGGTTTTTGTTATTTATTTGTTTTGTCATACTTGAGTGTAGATATTGTGTTTAAATATTACTTTGGTAAAACTGAAAGTCACTCATATGACTAGCACTTAAGTAAAAATCTTAAAGTATCTGATATTAAATGTGCTTAAGTATTAAAAAGTCATTTCCTGGCAATTAATGTACTCAAGAATCAAAAGTACAATTGAGGTAAATCATATATGAAACTACATGTACAGTATATATACTGTATAGAGGATCCCATACTTTTTTTAGATGTTTGGAATCAGTGGGGTTTTTTTCGGAGGCAGCACGAAATCTGTATAGTTACAAGTAACTAAAGTGAATGTATTAATGTAGTCGAGTAAAAAGAACAGTATTTTAGTCCAAAATGCAGCAAAGTTGAAGTATGAAGTAGCAGAAAATGAAAATAAGGTAAAAAGTGTCTCAACATTGCACACAAAAAAATGTTACATTCCAACACAGACTTTACTTTCTCCAAATCAATAGCAGCATCGCCTCCCAGACTCACTGAGTATAGAAATGCAGAATCCTTCCCTCTAATCCATTTTTTAACTGAGTGACAGGTCTTTACACCTGTGATTACACTTTTTATTTATAATTTCCGTGTTCTTATATCGAATATATGAACGTATGTATACATGTTTGCTTTTCAGGGACATTAAAACATTCTGGCTCACTGACAGTTTTAAGCAGGATTTCACATGTTGATTGACTGGCAGCTGGTCAGACTGATAATGATTGACGGACTATTTCATCCGTATTTCTTTCCTTCCTGGCTTTCCCCCCAGTTTACCCCTGAGGGGTTTATCTGGTCAGGAGCGATGAAAATTTCAACACATTGAGTAACTGTTGCATACCCTTGGGCCGCGCTGGACATCTCGCTACTAGACACCAATCTAAACCTCAAGACTCAATTATGACCAGATTCTCGGGGGAATTACTCTTCCCTTCTCCTTTCCTGATTTCAGTCTAAATCCAACCGTGGAACCGAATTTTTCATTGTTGGAACAATTACCCCCCCACTATCAGACACATATTGTATATCCTGTAGATTATACAACTGGATCCTTATTTTTTTCTAGGGAGGTGCTGGTGAGGATGGTCGCCCAGGACCCCCCGGCCCACAGGGAGCCCGTGGTCAGCCTGGTGTCATGGGATTCCCCGGACCAAAGGGAGCAACTGTGAGTACTAAAATAAAAACAATAATAAGAAGCATGTGACTGCATAACCAAGCTGAAATTGTTATCCGGCACAGTTTTCTGCCTGCTTTGTTTTCACTGTCCGTACTAAAAATACATGTGTGAGTCAGAAGTAAAAACTACACGCCTTCAACAACAGCTGCTGGACAATTTAATTCCATTTGATATGCACCATCTCTCCTCCTGAAATAGAGGCAGGACTGAACCAATCAGCCACGGTCCTGTGACTAACCGCTGCATTTTGTCTCTGTTGTGATCAGGGTGAGCCCGGCAAGTCTGGTGAGAAAGGACTGGGTGGAGCTCCTGGACTGAGAGTGAGTTACTACACCTTTCACTGCCGTTAATTATCTACTGTTGACACCAACATGAATCTGTCATCTACTTTAATTTGAAAATACAAAAGTCAGTCAGTTGTTATCAGCATGTTTCCATTGTGTAACATTCCAAAGTAAACTTATTATCTTACTGATGGACTGATTTCAAAATATATAGATATTAATTTATAGCTTTTCTAACATCATTTGCCAGATGTATAACATCAGTGAGATAAAAATCACCAACCTTGATAACATTTTCTAAGAAGACCCGATTATAGTGAATTATAAGTCATTCATAATGCTCATAAACACACCTAATGCTCTCTTATTCACTATATTAACAGTCATAACACATTATAGATTTAACTTATAATGAATGATAAGTGTCTTATGGTGATGTTTTTAGTGACATCCTTTCTGGGATACAACAGAGAGAAAACACTACTGAAAGATCAGAAAAATACATTTAGCTGCAGGAGTAGCATCAACATGTTTTCATACTAATCATAATATCCAAATGATTAATCTTTTTTCTCCGTTGATTTTTTTATTTTTCTGGCTACCGTGACTCACTATTGATCTCCTGTTATTTCCTTTGGTTCGGCTTCCAGCTTGTTCAAGAGCTCAATTATAGCTATCAGATGTCTGTCTACTTAATAGCATCACCTTTGGCTTAACTGTTGATATCTATCTGTTTGTCCTGCCTCCCCCGTCCTCCCTCCCCTCCTCCTTCCTTGATCTCCCCCTCCCTCTCCGCAGGGTCTGCCCGGCAAAGACGGAGAAACCGGCCCTGCTGGACCCCCCGGCCCAGCTGTACGTATCTCTACCCCTCCTCCATCCCACTTTTATATACCTTCAACACTGATATTATCTCAGTCTGCACTTAGAAGCAGCCATCGGTATCTCTATTACCCAGACTGTCTCGAAGATCGCTCTGTCAAAGTCCTTGACACAAATGTCTGGACGTTGTAAGATGTCAGATTCAGACTTGTTTTGAAGTTTTTGTTTGAACGCACAAAAAGAGGCTGTTTATTTTCCCAATGTAGTTTTACAAAGGGCATAAACAAAGATACATTTTCCCACAATCTTACACATCAAAATGTAAAATTCCTGACATTCAGTTCATGATGGAAGTTGATTGCGATTATGTATTTTTTTCTGTGTAGGGCCTCGCTGGCGAGAGAGGAGAGCAAGGACAGCCTGGTCCCTCAGGTTTCCAGGTGAGTCAGACCTTTACCTTAAATCACCTGTTTATGAATGAATACAGCTATGTCTAACTAGAACTGTAAGTGTGGCAGTGATTATGTTGCTGTTTTTTTAAAACTTTTTAAGGCTTACAAAATCGACATTAGTCGGTTTATCTCTCACTCATCTGAATGAAGATCAATACAGACTGACCTGATTCTTGTATTTTGACTGTTAGCAACATTTTTTCTTGATAACTTGTTATGCATCATGTGCATCATGTCATACACATTCAGATGACTTTATTCCTCATTAAATTCACATAAAATGGAAATTCGTCTTTGGAAAAATGTCACTTGACAGCCCATAACATGCTCAACAATGTATACACAATAATTGAACATTACAGTAAAATTACATTTGACAAAGTGAAGTGTTTTAAAAAAATATATAAGGGGCTTGAAGAAAGGGGGGCGGTTATCGAGGTGAAAGGGGCTGATTTAAGAATCCTTTTCCTGATGATCACAGATGATGGATACAGTTCCATTTTGTATTCCTGACTCAGTATCTGTTTTCCCTAATGTTTCTTCCCTGTGCCTCAGGGTCTACCTGGACCTCCTGGCCCCCCTGGTGAGGGAGGCAAGCCTGGAGACCAGGTGAGTGCGCCTCTTAGGTGAAATGTACTGCAAACTCATAGTTCTATCACAGCAATTACTAAAAAAACCTGGTCCTAAGTTATCTGATGGAAGCTTTTACCCAAATGACTTCACAATGTAGCGGTTCTTTCGCTCTCAGCCTTGACAGTGTTAGTATTAGATTACCTGTCATGTTGTTTTATACTGTAAAAGCATCTTGCTTTAACTAGCTGTTATTTATTTCCACAGTCATCTTACTGTTCAGATCATTTCCATAAAACTGTGACTGTAAAAGTGAGATGTTGTTTACCAGGTCCATTTTCTCGTAAGTCTCAGTCTACGTTTTTATATTGAAGCTTGAAAATCTCTCCGTCTCACTAATAATGTAGAGTTGACTCGGCCGCTGCTGTTACCCGGTCTGTGCTATAACTAAACATATCACTAGTACAGCTTCCTCATTCATTTTAACTCCTCATTTTCTCCTCCCAGGGTGTTCCCGGAGAAGCCGGAGCTGCTGGTGCTACTGGACCCAGAGTAAGTTGAGAGTCTTTATTAAACCTCACGACTCATTTCACTGACTGATTATTAGACGCGCTGCTGATTGTCGCCGTGTCACCGCACAGGGAGAGCGTGGTTTCCCCGGAGAGAGAGGAGCTGCCGGCCCTCAGGGTCTGCAGGGACCGAGAGGTCTGCCTGGAACTCCTGGAACTGACGGACCAAAGGTGAGTCCAGCATTCGGTCTAATAACAAAGAAAAGACGGATTTTCAAATTGTTATCGCCTCACACCACTGGCAAATGTGCTGCTGTGGGACTACAGTCGTTTTTTTTCCGATTCAGTCTTATCACATACAGCAGCACCACATTAATGCGAGCGTGTGATTAAATAATGATCACCTCAGGTGTTTGTGAGTTGAGCTGTGCAGGCAGCATCCAGTGTTTTCCCCAACAAACTGCTTACTGGAGATGGTAAGCCACCAAGATCAATTTAGTCTGTAGATAACATCCGGCATGGTTTTTGATATATGAAATAGCTTTTTCTAAAGATAAATGTTGTGATGTTATAGGTGCGCTGGTGAACTAAGTGGTTTCCACACCTAGGGACCGAGACACCCAGAAGGGATCAGAGGTTTAATCGGAGGGGTCACAAGCGAAGAATGTATATCTGTTGTATTAAATTTCGATTATTTAACTTTGTTCAATTACGAGAACCTAAGAGGAAATTGAGAAACCACTGGTCAAGGTGTGTGGACCATGAACTTATACGCATCTGGTTCGATTCTGTCTCTGAAAATGGCAACCCAAACATTTTCTTCTCCCTGTTTTTATTTATTATAATATATTTATAGTAATGATTGAACATACAAATGAACATACAGTTTATACCTAGTATGTATATAAACGTGCACAGTCATGCACAGTTTCATACAAGAATACATACTGAACACACACATCAGGATATGGTATTTTCATAGGATATTGTTAAACAGTATCATACTGTATATTTTATGGGTTCCAGTCTTGACCCCCCCCCCCCAAAAAAACACAAAAGATTTGAATTGAAGGCTGCATTATTACCACAATTTGATTCTTTACCTGCATCGAACACCACATTTTAAAGTGAAATACTATATTTTTACACAACTGGTAGCTCCACTTAGTTCCTATCCAGCTACAGTAGACGGTCACTCGCTTATCAGCCATCAACAAACTCCAGCCAACTGCACTGTGAGTGGCAGAAGAACTCAAAGCGGCTTCAATCCTCACTTTCCGTTTGTTATCTGGTCAGATTTTAATCCCAGTTAACAGGTTTCTTTTTCCCTTAAGGTCAGACAGGAGCGGATAGAGAGGATGAGGATTAGAGAGCTGACACGAGTGTGATGGAGGAGGGATGAGCAGACAGTTTGTGGAGGGTGAAGCCCGATTCTGAGCAAGATGCACAACGATTTGTAATAAGGACTAAATTCCACGTGTGCCCCCCTCTTCAGTAAAAACCCTGTCTGAATGTATTCACAGCGAACGTCCTGGCTGTGTGAGCCCCGTGGTTACAACTTAATGACTGCGGATACAGCAGCAGGAGCAGCAGGTGGTGTTTTTGTGCATCTCATCTCCCAGTCTGAGGCTGAAAAGCCCGAAACATTTTTGACCATGAGTGGGCCTGCTGGAGCCACTTAAAAAAAAATCAAAGTCTGACTTTCCCTTTCTTTATCTTGTCTTTTGATATTTGGAACAAGAATTTTGTCATTATAAAACTCCCAGCTCTACTTGAAATACAGAATAAAAATTGGAGGCATAAAATCCAAAGGAACATGTGACTTTGAGGTGTTTTTATGTCCAGCACTGATCGATTGTGTTTTCTGCACTTCGCTCAGCTCTTGTTCAAGTTGGTAAAAGTGTGTTTGAATCCAGCAAGTGAACAACCTGTGTCAGGAGAACAATATTGAAATTATCTGGGGTTTTTTTTGCAGTGTTACAGTCCAACAGAGCATGCAGAGACAAATATGAGCTTTGGCCTCTTTTGTTGAATTACTAGATGTGTTCTCACTCTGTGACAGCACTACTTTTGTGTTTCTGTATAAATAAACACAAAGCGATCTGACATAAGACAACAGAAATATTCACAAATGTCTCGGCTGCTGTTCTAAGCTTTAGCTGCTGCTTTCACAGATATTCAGTGTACAACAAACCTGACGTACCTTTTCTGTTTGCTACTGTCTCTGTATCACATCCGCTTCATTTTTTTCTGCTCCACAACAGGGAGCCATCGGACCTGCTGGCACCGCCGGAGCTCAGGGACCCCCTGGCCTGCAGGGTATGCCTGGAGAGAGAGGATCCGCTGGCATTCCTGGACCCAAAGGAGACAGAGTAAGCCACGCTGCAGACAAAGTCTTGAATATTTATACAGTTGTCGAGTAGAATTACCTATAAATGCTTATTAGCATGCATTTTAGCATGCATTCAACTTCTGATTCATTAATAAGTATCACACTTGTAGTAAATTAGTTATGAGCAAGACCTCACTGTGGAAACATATTGTACAATATTATTACTATTATGACTAATCAAGAACAAATATGTAACTTACATGGATGCTAACAAGCTACTAGTTACCATCTTTTTGAATTGTCTTCACTTGATGTTGACAGACTATTTATTTATTTTATTTTCTTATCCTCACAGGGTGATATCGGAGAGAAAGGACCTGAGGGTGCTTCTGGCAAAGACGGTGCTCGAGTGAGTGGTTTCCTGCCATTTTGTTTTTCTCAAGCAAGAGTTGTCGGTGTTGTATCAGGCAGACGTTTGTCAGAAATGTTCAATCCTTTTAATCTAAAAAGAGATAAAGTCCTTTGGTTTTTACAAAAATAGAAGCTGATCTCAAACTCTTGCTGTTTCCTGTCACAGGGTCTCACTGGTCCCATCGGTCCTCCTGGTCCTGGTGGTCCCAACGGCGAAAAGGTGAGTGTTTTATCAGTTAATTGTAATCCGTATTGGCAAATTATCTTTAATGTGTTTTGAAAGGTTGTTAATTAAAAGTGGGGTTGAGTTGAATTTAAATGTCGTGCTGTCTGAGCTTATCTGATTTTGTTTATGTTGTAAATCGTGTTCTTATTGGGGCATCATCCAGCTGTGTTCGTCTGTGTTGCTGATGTTCATCTATTTCCTCACAGGGTGAATCTGGTCCGGCTGGTCCTTCTGGAGCTCCTGGTACCCGCGGTGCTCCTGTAAGTGTCACAGAAATATGAATTTAGTGCATTACTGTAGCTTGTAATCGCCATCCCATTAGTCAGTTTGACCGAGCTTTCTTTTGAGATGGAAACTAACAAATAATAGTTTTGGTTTTAGAGTGCTGCCACCTGAACTGACCTCTGAGTTTTTTCCTCTTTCAGGGTGACAGGGGTGAGACTGGACCTCCTGGGCCTGCTGGATTTGCTGGACCCCCTGTAAGTAAACATAACAACACTGACCAGCTCTTATCTCTGCTGGAGTCTGAAGAGCATGACTCCAGGGCCATTGACTAAATGTCAGGACATGTACTCTGTGGCCCCGCAGTCGTGTCTCACGTCTGGACTTCAAGGTTAAGAGAGCTGAAATTACTTTTTCTGAAAAGTGTCCTGTACTCCTCTTTTCTAGTCATAAATAATTATGATAATTGTGAGTGAATTATCAGTTTAATGAGTATAAATTGTCAGTGATCTAACATTGAGTCCATCCAGTAAATGAAAGTCCATCATCCCCTACTTCACCTTTTGTCATCTTAAAATTAAACCGACAGCTCGGCTTTTTAATTATGGCTAAATAGCATAAAATTATTTTTTTAAAACCTCCAAAGTACTTTTTTTCTTATGCCATGATCACCGTGACCTTAAAAAACAAACTCCAGTGTCCATCATCACGCAAAAGTCCAGGAGTCAAAACTTTCTGACATGATCATGCCGGCATTAGAGGTATTAGAATGGTTAGGTGCCTTGGAGTGTTTGTGTGAAATGTACGTGTGTCTACATGCGTCTCTATCCAAAAAGCACCTCCAGGAAGCTCATACCCTTGGTAGGAGCAGCTAACGTTAAAATCCAGTTGTAATAAAAAACAGACTTACATGAACTGAACCTTAAAATACAAAAAGTCACATACTTGTACAAACTAGTAAGTTAGTAAGTGAAATATTAAGCACAGCTGTTCGTAACTCCCCTGTTATTGAAAATACAAAAGATCTGATACATAATTATTGGATTAAAGCACATTGGATATACAAGAGATAACCTCAACACACCTTGAATCTAAAAAATCTAATCAGGTTTAGCTATTTTATTCTCTGCATTAAAAAAAAAGGGCACCAAACTCAGTTGGTGTTTTGTTTCCTGAAAAATGTGTCCGAAGCTTTGAAGATGTTCCACATCTCTCTATCACCACTATCTGGACACACTTTGATATCTAATTGTCTGTACCATTGTTTTTTACGCCGCTGTGAATCGTTCTTTATCTTGATGTGTGTCTTGTCTCCGCCGTGTTATTCTGTGGAAAGAAAACAGTGCGCACAGTTCGACAGTCTTTGCATCGCTCGTGTTTAGACACCGGGCAGACATCAAATAAATGTTTTTAATAAGCTGCATCCTTCCGAAAGCATTTTCGTCAATATTTCTGTGAGGCAACACAGTTTATCAAACTTTCTTTCCCTCCAGGTTGCGCTGCGATTAATTATTGAATTTATGTCAGGATGAATAACACTACAAGGTGTCTGAATCACTTTTGGTTCGCAGCTCGGAGACTGTAACATCACAGCCTGACACCACACAGACTGAAAATAGACATGGATGCTACATAAAACATCAGCGGCTCTTACTAAATATTTTTAAATCTGACGGAAGGAGAAGAAAAAATAAGGCTTTTTCCTTTTATAGTTCATAATATGGTTTAGTAGAGTATTCTATGGTAAAATATATGTTTCATATTGTATGGTCTTTTTGGTGTATTAAAGCAAGTTTATAACATTTGCAAAGCATCAGCCACTGTGACCAAGCTCACACTACACAGTAATAGTAAATTCTAAAATGTATTTAACAGTAGCGCCAGTAAAGAAGAGTCATAACGTCACTGAACTGGCTCAGTAATCAAGTCAAAATATTGTTTAGGTTTGTTATAGTCCAACACCACAAGGTACGCCTCAAACGGCCATATATATAGTAGAAAAAGCTAAATTCTTTCCCACTGAAGTGAGAAAAATATTTGTCACATACAATAAAATGCAGTAAGAACAGCAATGAGCAGCATTAATCAAATTTGAAATAAATGAACACAAGTGAGACAACAGATGTACAAATAGTTAAACATTTGGTGCATATATGCAACCATGCACACATAAACTGTAAGTGGAATAGTTTTAACTCTTTTGAGTTAACTTATGAATGATTCGACTCTAAACAACTGTATCTACCTAAAGTTTGTTTAACATCGGCGACCACAACCTGCTGGTCACACCAGAACAAGTATGGTCTCATTAGCAAACCCCTAAGTGTGTAAAATTGAGGATAAGTGTGTTTAATTTAATTCATGTTTATCTTTTATAAGAGGAAGAAAATGTAATTTGTTCTTTAGTGACATAATTACACAGTGTCACAGTGAAGGTTCCATATTTGTTAAAGTCTTCTACGTAGGTGAATGAAGTGTAGTGGTTGTAATGTGTAATGTGTAATCTAAAGCATTATATCTTATGTGCATCCTCCATCTTTAAGTGTTACACCAGTGATTTTGTGCTGCACTTTCCCGAAGTCGGGAATCTCTTAAAAGAAGAATAAAAGCAAAAGAAACCTCGACTTTTAGTCCTTGCTCAGTTTTGGATCCAACATTTCCCATAATGCAACTCAAAAGCGTCTTTAGATGACATTGTCAGTGACTAGTAAATGTACTAACCTGTACTTCCATTGAAAATTAATTGTCAGCCAACTGTTTCTGTCTCTTCTTTTAGGGTGCCGATGGTCAGCCTGGAATCAAGGGAGAGCAGGGAGAAGCCGGACAGAAGGGTGACGCTGGTGCACCTGGACCCCAAGGACCCTCTGGTGCTCCCGGACCTGCGGTGCGTGTCTCTCTTGACTTTTTATCACAAACCCAACAGTATTTTTTTCTGGCTTTTCCTAAGTCCTAAATAATGAGGAGCTCTCGCAAAACCTTGAATGTTTACAGCCCGGTGAGGTTATTGTGCAACAGCAGGAAAAAACCCTGACTGACAGTATTTTTTATGAGAAGAGAAAAATGTTATTCATGAACAAATCAGCAGAAAATTCCTCTATTTTTTTTTTTTGTATTACACATTCCTACATTTGTGGCGGAGCTGATGTCAGGTCGGAATGAAAGCTGTCCTTGTCACAGATTGTGCCACGTTCGGCAGAGTGAAAACTAGCTGAGGCAGACAAACCACATTTCAGAGGAGCTGAGTGTGTTCTTGATGAGTTTATATTGTCACTTCTACAACACAAAATACATGTCAGACAGTAACACACAGCATCTGTTCTGTTGCAGGGTCCTACAGGTGTTTCTGGACCTAAAGGTGCTCGTGGTGCTCAGGGACCTCCTGTAAGTAGACCTTTTTAAATCACTTTCTATTCATTTATTGTTTTATTTTTTTTACCTTACAGCGCCACATGTAGCAACCATCTTTTTTGTTCCAGTGTTTTTGGCTCTGTCTAACTTAATCTTTCTCTTTCAGGGAGCCACTGGTTTCCCTGGTGCTGCTGGCCGTGTTGGACCCCCTGGTCCAAATGTAAGCTCACAACTACAGCCTTCAGTCACTTCTCTGATATGGTCTAACATTAAAAACTTAAGTATTATATAGTCATCAAATGTGAATGTGGAAAGAAGGATTAAAGTTAGCTTGATTTATGTTTCACAAGCAAGAACCAGGTGCGGCACCACAGACACAGGAATGTTTTCTAAATGCCTCCTTATTTATTGTCACCTATGAACCTTTTTTAATTTGCACCTGTACATTTTACGCAGCTTCACACCCACACAAGCCAGTGTCTATGACAGAGTCGGAGTTCTAGCTTGTTTCGAGTATTTTTACAGACTTGCGAAACAGGAAGTGCAACACACTGTGAAAAACAACTCTGATCCTGTGAGACTGTTAGTATGAGATAAGTGTTGTTGAAAGTTATTTAAAGATGCACAGACACACTGAAATAACTGAGTCTATTCCACGGTTTCATTTCAAGTATGTAATTTCCTCCTCCTCTAGGGTAATCCCGGACCTGCTGGTCCCGCCGGCCCCCCTGGTAAAGATGGACCCAAGGGTGTGAGGGGAGACGGTGGACCCCCAGGAAGACAGGGTGATGCTGGGCTCCGCGGTCCTGCTGGTACTCCCGGAGAGAAGGGAGATCCTGGAGAGGACGGTCCCCCTGTGAGTTGACTTTGATCATATTCCTCCATAGAACACTACTTTTTTATATAATATCTCACTTATTGACATTGTGGCGCTTGAAAAACCACTTGATATCTCTCGAGCACCCACTCTCCAGACTGCACGTCTCCTTGAACACCGTCAATGTGAACGCAGGTGTCCGTTATAGAGAGAAAAAAATGATTAAATGTGTTTGTTTTCCACATTTCTGTCGACTTCTTTACGCAGCTCTGCCGGCCCAAAGAGGCAATTTCGCCAGTAATGGACAGCCGCCGAGCACACTCTCCATTAATACACAGAGCTGTCAGTGTCCATCACCGACTGTAATAGCAGACCACGACATTTGACAGCACAGGGCAGCACAAGCCCAGTGACAGGCTAATGACGGGACCCCAGCCCTTTACCTCCCCTTTGCACTCAGTGCGACACAGATGCCACGATGCATGACGACAAGCCTGTCAGGATAATGACACATTGCAGATGAATTTGTACTCAAACATGAAGGTAGACGTGGTGTCGAGACCCATCCCACCTATGGAAACGCATATATTAAACCTCAAACCGTGCATCATCACATCAAAGTCGCTGCCAGCTGAGCGGTGTGTCTGAAGTGTCACTTAGAGTCAGGCGTTTTGATTGAAAGTGTGAGCTCTCACTGTTGCAGCGCAGCATATGTGACTGCTGTGGATGAAGCACAGCAGAGAGGTGCCGGAGAGATCGATGTGCAACTGCAATTCGGTGCGGAACAAACAACGTAAGATATAAATCAGGTGACGTAGAAATGAAAGAACGCAACTAAGCTTGCAAAAGCGAGACCATCAAGACACGAAGACGACAGAACTCTCTGCAGAGGAAACAGCCTGGCACATAACCTCCCCTATAAAGCTATAAAGTTTGTCAGAATCTAATACTGTACATTAACATTTCCCCAATACACTTCAAAAAGTCAACAGTAATAGGCGTAGAGTACAGTTCCATCGGATATCATGTATATATTCCACATACTGTAAGATACATATGACACCCAGCGGAAACAATATATGTAAGAAGAGGGGATTATATTAAACTACATTACAAAAGTCAGAATGGAAATTATTGTTTATACACTTCGACTTCTCATTAAATAAGAGGAAACTAACATGCTAATAAGAGAGCTTTATAGTGATTGGTGGATTTTGTTGCCTTTGGACAGAGCCACGCTGGCTCTGTCCAAAGACAACTGTCTGCTGACTCCAGCTTCATATTTCACGTACAGATGTTGGAGTGCTGTTAATCATCTCGTCTAATTGTCGGCCGGAGAGCAGATAGCTGTATTTGTCAAAACTATTCCTTTAAGAGGTGGTTGGATTTTTATGAGGTATAATAGGTAATAGGCGAGAGAAGCTATATGATGATGAGGTGAAATAACGACATGAATTTTTCTCATACTTTTACTTCCAAATATCGCCGTCAATATCAGCCCCAAAAGTCGAGTATCGGTCTGGCTTTAGTATACTGAGCTCAACCCGTGAATTAGCCACTGAGAGATGTATCGTCTGATATTAGCTTATTGCAGATGTGCAGTGAAAATCGCTCCTGTGTCAGCGACAAGACATTTCAGTGCAGAGATTAACTGGTAATAAGAAACAGTGTCAATGTGTCAGTTCAGATCGACACAGAACACCAGAGAGCTCTGACAAGTTACTTATTCAGCTCTAAAATGCCTTAACTCAGTAAATCTTGGTAACGGTTCTTTCAAAATGTAAGCGTCCTTTTCAAGCATACCAAATGATTTGGCTCCTGATACATTGACCACACATTGTTAATGTTTTCACCTTCTTTTTCTCCTCTCTTAGGGTCCTCTGGGTCCTTCAGGTCCTCAGGGTTTGGCTGGTCAGCGCGGTATCGTCGGTCTGCCTGGACAGCGTGGTGAGAGAGGCTTCCCTGGTCTGCCTGGACCTTCTGTAAGTAACACTGTTCACTTTATTAAAGAGGTTAACGCACAAATGAGGGCTACGTCAATTATTACAAAACATTCACTGCTTGTTACCAACAGGAGGATGTTCTTTTCGTCAGCCTTGAATAACAGAAAGGCTGTTGGCTAAATACATATTGATGAATCTGCCCAAAGAGCACTATAGCTAGTTTTCTATGACTAAGAGAAGTGCAGGAGAAAGTAGAAAAACCCACAGACCGGTTCTGGTCTGTCGGTCTGCTGTGGCCTAATTGGATCACATTGAAGTCACATCTCAGTGGACGTCTCTCCTGCTGAACTGACTCCATTTGATGTTCAGTCCGACATGTGACAAGAAGGCTCGCCTGCTTACATCTCACACCATTTTGATATGTGACATGAGCCATGTCCCCTACTTACAGCATCTCAGTGGGCATGTCCTGAGCATTAATTATTCATCAGGACGGATGAAATGGGAGCCAAGAAGGAAGCAGGATCTCACACAGTAAATATTTCAAGCAGAGGAAATGCTTTTGATATCAGAAGTGACGTCTGAACCGCAGATAGTTTATGTGACCATCTGTAGTTTTCTTCAAGCTGGATCCCTTTAGGGCCGTCGCTGCTCAGAGTTTGAACCAGTGCTAATAGCAGTATTACTGCACCGACGCACGTGTTTTGTGACGTATTTCAATGTTTCAATACTTAAATTTAATCATTTTCATCAAAAATCAATCCAAATTAATTTAGTTTTCAAAAAGTATGAAGATGAAATACATTGCAGTCATTTTGTCAGATAACTTATTGTCATCTGGTATAATGGTGGGTTTGAAATTTCAAGAGGGATATGTGATATGTAATTGACTGTTGACTGAACAAACACACTATTCCCAGGGCTGTGATTGGTCATTATCTTCCAGTTTCATAACTGATTAAAACACAGTGACCAAAACCGGTTTGTAAACAAACCTGAGGACAATAATCAGCCAAGCATTTGCAAAATCATGCTCCATTTTTTTTTTTTGGCCCTTTGGTAAAGCCTGCAGGGATTTATGATTGTTTTTTTTTGTTTTTTTTTAAAGAAATCACATCTGACGAACATCCGACTGAGATTGAAATAGATTTGTGTTTTGGTGTCAGTGTGCAGCTGTGGCTCTTTTTTATCTTCTGGAACCTTTGCCAAAACTACTGACCAGATTCCGAACAGTTCCTAAATAAATCTGAGGAGATTAATGGGCCAATCAGTTGCAGGAGCATGCTGCATTGAATATCTGCAGCAGCTAGTGATCGCTGTAGCTGTAGATGAATAGCTGTTAACAAGGTGTTGCCGTCTAGAGAGGCAGCAGTCTTGTTTGCAGATTGATCTGCTGCCTACAGTGTCTGGCTGGTCTTATTCGTTACCGAGTGGTTGTTTCACCTTTTGATTTGGCAGCAACAACAACTTTTGCTTTGAGATCAATGAAATTACCGCTCTTGTGGTAAAGACCTCTGAAATGGACTTGGAATATTTTTAAGCTGTCTGCACGTCCGCATGAGAGCTCTGCACATAGTATCTGATTTTGACTGTGCCTCCACTCAGCCGGATAAATCAGCCAGCTTGTCAGGTGAACAGTGATTCACTGGGAGGATAAACTGAACATATAATTACAGAAGAGTGAACGAATGCGCTGGTGGATGAATTACATGATGAGATGTAATGCATGATGCCATATAATTTATGGTGTAGTAATGAGTCATCTCCTCTCCTCTCCTCTCAGGGTGAGCCCGGAAAACAGGGAGCTCCCGGTGGCAGCGGAGACCGTGGACCCCCTGGACCTGTCGGACCACCTGGACTCACTGGACCTGCAGGAGAGACGGGCAGAGAGGTCAGAGAGTGGCAACGCACAGCGTGTGTGTGCGCGCGCGTGTGTGTGTGTGCGTGTGCATGTGTGTGTTAGGAGTCACATCTGCCACGTCGCATGTCGTCCATTACTGAGGCGACAGAATATTAGTCTGAAGGCCAAGTTGATTAAAGTCAAGATTTAGAGCTAGTTCTCTACCAATGTGGAGATCGATGCATCGATGGCTGCATGTCGAAGTTCCCTTGGGCAAGATTCTGAACCTAAATCGTTCACAGTGGCTGTTCGATCGGCCTGTGAGGACAGAGATATTGTATCGCTCCTGATGAGCAGACTGATCTGAATCAGTGTACGAAAGTGTGTGTGTGTGTGTGTGTGTGTGTGTGTGTGAATGGGTGAATGTGGCATGTGTTGTGAAGCACTTCGAGTTATCAGCAGACAAGGAAAGCGCTTATTCAAATGCAACTCCATTAACCACCTATTTTTCATCATGTATACATGCATTGTGCTTGCACCGTATTATTAATGCAATTTGTCGGAGCAGGGCTCATTATGCAGCCGATCAGTATTCAATAGGACATCTGGCCTGTTGGAGGTCGAAGCTATTAACATTTCATGTTGTTCTGTTATCCGACAGGGAAACCCTGGATCTGATGGTCCTCCTGGTAGAGATGGTGCCACTGGAATCAAGGTGAGAAAAACACAGTCACGCTGCATAAGACTGTCAGATCTCCCTTTCAAATATGCTGTTGCTCTGGGAAGAGATTATACTCATATTCTTTTTCGTATGTTGTGAAGATTTGAATTGCATTAGTGACAGGAATACACTGAATGCAAATAGATGCATTCGAAACAGTTTTTCTTTTTAATTGTGGCTACAGCAATGTATTGTAATGTATTTCTTGGGACTGTTATGCTGTTGCGAGACTCATTTCCTGGTCGTCAAACATTGATGCCGATCCAAAGCATCAGTATTTGACTACCTGGGTATGATACTCAACAATCAACTACCTCACAATATGCACCTTTAAAGGTGAGAGATTTGTGGAAGTTGGTTGATTGTTGAGTCGTAGTGGACTAAAGGTAAATTCTATAGCGCACGGTGACACTTTTATGACATGGCTGACTCTCTGCTGTTCTTTGTGCTGCAGGGTGATCGAGGTAACACCGGTCCCACTGGTGCTCCTGGTGCTCCAGGCGCTCCCGGCGCTTCCGGCCCTGTTGGCCCCACCGGGAAACAGGGAGACAGAGGAGAGTCTGTGAGTAGCGACGCCGACACAAGTGAAACAGCACTGTTGCCTCTTTCTAACACAGCATGTTTGCTGAGGTGAAGATGGCGTCTCACCGATCAATAAGAAAAAAAAGCAGGGGTCACTTATGCTAATTTCCTGCTGTGGAAAAATCCACTTTTTTGTAATGATATGGTCTGAAAGCACACAAGTACAGGGGAGGACGTCTCAAGTGTTTTATCCTTGATTAAGTGAGCTGTGGTTGGAGTGGAAAATTGTCCCTCTGTAGGCTGTTTCTCATTTACAAGACATGTATTCAGTGTGAGAGCACAGATTTTCTACTGTTGTAACATTTTTAGACGCTGAAATTCATCTCATGGCACAATTACATTATTCAGATGAACATTTTGACCTTAACAGCTACCAGATGCAACAGCACTGATGCGATGATAGATGCAGAGGACTTAAATACTGTACATGTTCAGACAAAACAAACACAGTATATACATGCACACAGCATGTTTATAGCCACTGTAAAGAAAGAAACTGATGGTAACAATCCAAAGATATTTGTTTAATATTAACAGATAAAACGTGCGCTCCAGTAAGTAACCATCTTTTGTTTTTCCCTTCCACAGGGTGCACAAGGACCTTCTGGACCTCCAGGACCTGCTGGAGCCAGAGGAATGCCTGTATGTATCTTAAAAATGAATTCACACACGTACTTGTTGAGCTCTGAATTGTTTAAAACGTTCACAAACAAACGTGAAAACAGAGATGGTGTATCAACCTTTTCTCAGACAAAATTGCTCAAATCATTCTTAGATTCTGTATTCATAAAAGAAAGATAACTATTAGAGAAATGACAGGACGTTTTCCTAATTCGGTTGTTGTCGACTTGTGCTCAGGGACCTCAAGGACCCCGTGGTGACAAGGGTGAGGCTGGAGAATCTGGTGAGAGAGGACAGAAGGGACACAGAGGATTCACTGGTCTGCAGGGTCTGCCTGGACCTCCGGTAAGCATCCAGACTGTGCATTCAGACCTTTGGACACTTGTCATATTCATGAAGTGTCATCATCCCTTTCACTATTTACTACCTGTGTTGTATGTCAGAGCCATGTCCAGATCCAGTCTGCATTTATTTGATTAATTATATGATTAGAAATTATAGTTATACATGGCTGAGAGGTGCAGAGAAAAATTATATGAAGATAATAATTCTGGGCCATACTGTCCCTACTGGATTTTTACATCATAGCTTTTATTGTGGACACTGTGGCTGTGATACAGCTATTAAATCATAATTTATGTGGTATAAAAAAAAGTTTTACAAAGTCTTGAATTTAACATGAACCCTGCAGAAACCCTGAGGAGTTACTGTAATCATTATCTGTTTAGGGTCAAGCTGGAGACCAGGGTGCTACTGGACCTGCTGGACCTTCTGGACAAAGGGTGAGCGCCCAGTGGGAACATTTCACGTTCAATTCAAAAACGGATGAAATACATTTCTTGCAGAGTATATTTGGTGTTTAACATCAAGAGTTTTTCCCCCATCTGTGTATGTAGGGACCACCTGGACCCGTTGGCCCTGCTGGAAAGGATGGAAACAACGGTCTGCCAGGACCCATTGGACCCCCCGGACCTCGTGGTCGCAGTGGAGAGACCGGTCCCTCTGTGAGTACACCTGAGTACTTCTTCTGCCTGTGATGTTGATCCTAACAAGCTGAAAAAACCTTTTAGCCAACAAATGCGACTCATATATTAATAAATTAGACATGTTACATGCACGTTATCAATTGTGTAATTCAGAACGCCTTCAGAATTGAAATAGCAAGAGCCTGATTGTAAAATTCATACCACATAATAAATATCATGAGCACCAGGTGCAAGTCATGCTGTCACTGGGTTAAAATTGAACGCAGTGGTGTCGCCTAGCTCATACACATCCCATATGATGTGACCTGCTAATACACACATCACTGAGTCATCTTTATATTCAGTGTAACCCTTTTTTAGTCCTTCCTTCCTTTTCTGTTTGAACAGCTCTGTCCCTGTACATTGTGTGCTCGTGCAAAATATCTCAAGTGAAATGATTTAATATGAATTGAGGAGGGTCTTCGACTGATCAGAAGATGGACTAGCTTGAAACAAATTGCTGAGTTCAAACATCGGGGTAACATGAGGTTCAAGTTTTGATATCACTCGAAGATTTAAGAGTCAAGTAAAATTATGTTTCACGTCCTGACATACTGTATGACTGCTAATTTTAGACATAATAGAAATAGTTCAATCATTTAAGACATTTATTATTTTGTCTTTATGTCACAGTGGCGCCACACTCGCGAATGCTTGCAAGACACTAAAAAACATTTGGAGTCGCTTTGAAAACAAGCTTCAAAACTAATCACAACAACTTCTTTGTATTAGATATATATATATATATACACAAGCTATCATGTCTTTTGATACTAAACTGGGCATTAAAATGAAAAAGATCACGAGGACATACCCATAAATAAAAAGATCAAAATATATCGCGAATACGGCTTTTAATAGATATTTAACTGGATTTCAAAAACAGAAGCGAAATACGTCAATAAAGGTCAAAATAAAAAACACTAAATAAGATGTAGCAGGGACTCCAGTTGGCTCCTCTTGAGCTTGTTTGGAACTTGTGCAAACCAAGAGCGAAGTCTCAGACTAGAAAATTGAAATGAGACGAGAGAGCAGCCTGCAGAACAGATGGCAGCATTTCCTGCGCCCATTGTGGGGGATGAGGAGGGAGGGGAAAAGAATAATCCATCGTTTGTGAGACTAGACAAGTTATAAATGTCAGAATGACTTGTGGTGCCAAATATAACCCATCCATCTTTCTTCGTTTCCTCTCAGGGTCCCCCCGGAAACGCCGGACCCCCCGGTCCTCCTGGTCCACCTGGCCCTGGCATTGACATGTCTGCCTTCGCCGGTCTCGGTCAGACTGAAAAGGGCCCTGATCCTCTCAGGTACATGAGGGCCGACCAGGCTTCCGGAAACCTCCGTCAGCACGACGCCGAGGTCGACGCCACGCTCAAGTCTCTCAACAACCAGATCGAGAACATCCGCAGCCCCGAGGGATCCAGGAAGAACCCGGCTCGCACCTGCAGAGACCTGAAGCTCTGCCATCCCGACTGGAAGAGCGGTGAGTGACACTGAGAGGAATTGGCCAGATTGGGACGAGATGATGTAGTAGAAGTAGACAAGTTTATGTTGGGGGACATTCTGGCAGCTCAATATTAAGGATAAATATAGTTTGTGTTGTCTAAGAGTGTTCAGATGTGGCTGATTTATATTCTGTTTGGAGATATCAGAATTACACCATATTCCATAACATTATACAACACATTTGCAATGACCTTTATGCAGAGGGAGAGTATATATAATCCCTGAAGCTGATGTGTTTTTTTCATGCAGGAGAGTACTGGATTGATCCCAATCAGGGCTGCACTATTGATGCAATCAAGGTCTTCTGCAACATGGAGACAGGAGAGTCCTGCGTCCAGCCCAAGCCTAACAGCATCCCTCGCAAGAACTGGTGGTCCAGCAAGAGCAAGGACCGCAAACACGTCTGGTTCGGAGAGACAATGAATGGAGGATTCCACGTAAGATGTTGAGCTGAATCATCCCCTCCTCTTCTATGAGTGCTTTAAATATAATCCCAAACCGACGTGTGACAGTGGCATTATATTATAATTCTAGGGCACAGTCTTTTCTCATAAAAAGAAGTCCTGTAGTCTCAATGCGTGCTTGGGTCGGCTCCTGACATGGTGCAGATAATAAGTGGGAAGAAATAATGGATCCACTCTGATTATTGAAGAGCTGTGAAATTGGATTTTTACCAATGAGTAAGACGGAAATCCAGGTGGAAATCTGCTTCATAAAATATAATTTTCAGTACAAAAAATCTTCAAAAAAAAGTTAGTCTTTACTTATAGCGACTGAGAATTTCCTTCATCATCACGCTTTCTGTTAGCAGAAGCACAAGTAGAAGTAACCTTTTCAAGTACCCCAAGTGAAGATACAAAATCAGTGTTTTCTAACAGCAGGAAACAACATAATAGTACAACACAACAGTTAAGTATTTTTTCTTATCTGACTACAAAGTAAACCAAATCTCTCCTTTGGTGGAATAAACTTGATTATGCGCATTATTGTCATTATTGTCAAAAGCTTTTGAAATGCACAAATTCACTGGGGAAAATTAGAGAAACAGATACAGCCATTCATGTTGTGTGCGCATAATTAAAGCATCATGCTATCGGCTTGTCTTATCTGCAGAAATGTTTGTTTCTGGCCAATGCCAGTATGTCATTTTAAAGCTGTTATTAGCCAAGACCAATGATGTGCTGATATGATCGCGCCTCCATAATTATAGGATCTGCAGGACCATCAAGTCTCAACCATATGATTTCCATATGTCTTTATATACCAACAAAAACTTGTACCATCAGAATGAAACTATAATCACATGCAAATTCTATATATAGGGTCTAGCCATAATAGCAGCCATAATAACAGAGATATTAACTATCACCCTCACTTCCTCCCTCTCACCTGCTGCCCAATGCAGTTCAGCTATGGTGACGACAGCCTGGCAGTCAACACCGCTGCCATTCAGATGACCTTCCTGAGGCTGCTGTCCACCGAGGCGTCTCAGAACCTCACTTACCACTGTAAGAACAGCGTGGCCTACATGGACGCCTCAGCGGGCAACCTGAAGAAGGCCGTGCTGCTGCAGGGCTCCAACGACGTGGAGATCAGGGCCGAGGGCAACAGCCGCTTCACCTACAGCGTGATGGAGGACGGCTGCACGGTAAGACAGGACAGATTCGTCATAATACACATGCATGTACTAAATCAGGTGTAAATGATATTATTTTGTACATGATTCACTTTCTCTTTATGACAGATGTCATTAAAGTCCGTCCCACTCTCTGGTCACCATGACAGTCTAATTGTCTGCAGTTTCAGAGAACGTAGGTCATTTAACAGCCGTTGTGATTTTCCTTCCCTCTGCACAGAAACACACGGGACAGTGGGGCAAGACAGTGATCGAATACAGATCGCAGAAGACCTCTCGTCTGCCCATCGTGGACATTGCCCCCATGGATATTGGCGGAGCGGATCAGGAGTTCGGAGTGGAAGTCGGCGCAGTCTGCTTCTTGTAAAGAAACGAGGGGATAGAAAATAAAAAAGAAAGAAGAAGTGGAAATTTGAAGAAAAAAAAGAGAGAGAGAAAAACAAGATGAAAGAGAAGTCCACTTCAGATGATGGCGAGGAGAGAAAGAGTGAAAAAGAAAAATCAAGACACTTTTTTTAAAATGGGACTTTTTTTCTAAGTAAAAAGTGCTTTTTTCCAAGTCGAACTCCGTAGGATATCTGCACTGATTGGCACCAGCAACTGTCGTCTGTGATTTCATCCAGCATTGCCTCCAGTCAACTTCCCCTCCCCTCCCCCCAGTTTCCATGGACATACTCCCCGAAAAAAGCCCCCCCCACGTCTTCAATGTGGGTGAACAGCAAACCCACTCCCCACCTAACCCCACCCCATGAACAAGAAGGAGGAAGTACGAGGAGAGAACGGGAACATACCAGGGAACAAGAGAGAGAGAAAAATGTGTCGGTGTTATTTATTTATTGTTTAGGTTTGGGTCCCAGGTGTGGTAGGACTGAGTTTGTTGCTAAGTAATAAAAAGCCCACTTACACATATTTAAAAAAGAATACCCACCAACTTCCTCTCCTACATCCTCCTCTTTTCTAACCCCCCCCCCCCCATCACTCCTGTACCATATCCACTAAAGCATACATATCTCTTTGAAACCAAAAAAAAAGAATCTAGCGACGTAGAAAGTTCAGGTGTTCCTATTTCTACCACCACAGTGTGTATCGAAAAAGTTACTGTGTATTATAATAAAAGTCAATGGTGCTATTGTTGTAAAACAGTCTGTATTTTTTAAAAACAACCAGATACTCATATGTAGTGACGTGTATATATGTATATATATGTATATGTGTGTATACATATATATACAGTTTGTCGGAGAGAGCATTTCACCCTGGGATTTTGGATTTCAGGGTGAGAAATGTCCCTGCCTCACCCCCCACCCTCCTGCTTCAACCGCCCCATATGTAAACAATCGTACCCATGGTGAAATCAATTTGGAATTAATACAGAATTTAATTTCCTTTTTCTTTTTTTTTTGTTTGTTTTGATATTTTAAAAGCTACCTCACACTAAAATAAACCTTCACAAATCAAACTAAGGCCTTTCCCCCCCTGTTTCTCTGCATACAGAACCCCATGTTTTAGATGAATATATGACCAATACCTTTGGTCCTGAAAGCCCAGTCTGCTGCCCCCTGACCTTTGACCCCCCCATCCCTCTCTACTTCCTCCCATCAGTGCCCTCACACAGGGCGTGCCCTCTGCCTCGGCGCACACCCTCACTACACACACACACGGTTGAAGAGAGAGATCCGGGGTGTGTTTGACTTTGTTGCTCCGGTCCTACAGCCAAGCGCAGAGGGCTCATTTGTGTGAGGTTGTGTATATTTTTTATTATTAATAATAGTATTATTATTAATAATAATAGCATTATTATATTATTATGATCATGACTTGTTTTTGTTACGTTTTAATTAATGTAAATTGGAAATAAAAGACAAAACCAAGTAACAGGCTGAAGTTGCTTTTTATTCATACCCTGTTTTGTTCTCCCCCCCATGTTGAAATATCTGGGCCAATGGTTTTGACTCATTCCCCCGCCCCCAAAGAAAATTCCTTTAAAAAAAAGTCATATCTTATCATTTCACTGTGCCGTCTGTTTTTTGTGGTGATATATTTCCAGGGGGAGAAACACCTCAGATTTCAAGAAAAAGGCAGTGAAGAGGCGGATGAAATGTGGGGTCATTTTCATTTCTGTTTGGTGAATTGTGAGAAACAAAACAAAGAAAAAGTTGAAGGAGGAGGTGGTGAGAGTTCCTTTCATGTATTTTCATGTAAAATAGTTGTTTTCAATCATTTCTTTTCAACGCATGGTAGAGCAGAAATAGGAAAACGCTGCCAAGCATGATCAGCTCATTCTGTGAATCGTTGTCTTGCTGTACCTTCTTTTACTTCATCCTCTTTTTCAACCTACTGTAGCAATAAAAGGTAGAAGCATTTCTCTGAATGAAGTAGAGCAACGTTTCTTTAATGTTTTACACATTTTTGTTTTTTTGTTTTTTTTTCTTAAAATCACTTTTTTGGGTAGATCGTTTCTTATTTGATGTAATGGTTTCCGATCTATGACTTTTAACCTTGTTTGAATAGTTATCGACATACAAAAGAGAGAAAACACATCACTGGGACAGAAATACATCAACAATAAAAAAAAATACCTACAGAAAAAAACAACACACAGACGGCATGCTTGGTTCTTGAGTTCTGGATTATCCACATCTTGACCAAATTCACACAGCGGCCATTTTCCTCTGGAGTCACACTTGTGGCGTGAAAAGTCAAATATCAACTTCAAGGTTTTAAGATTTGAATACATGAAGGATTTTTATTGCTTTCTGATTAGCAACTGCAAAGACAACAGAACATTTGAAAAATCCAGATGTATTTCAAACAACATTTGATAACCAATAAAATTTCATTAGAAAACAGCTAACGTTAGCATCTAACCACATCCTAGCTAACATTACTATCTAGTTACACCTGCCGAGGACACATTTCTATAAGCCTGAATGTTAAAAAAAAAAAAACTGCAGCGTTAGCTGAGATGTTATTTAATGCTAGCGTTGGCTAATGGGTTGCCAATGGAGTCCTAAAATCCAGAAATCAGTTAGCATCTATGCACTTCCAGTTCCCTCTTCTCAAAGTCAGTTTTTTTTTTTATGGGTTTTCCATTATATGCCTAAAAAAAATGTCTGTGTGTTCCACAGGTTTAAGATATTTACACATGTTGTTCTGGGGCATAAAATACATCATTAAAAATATCCCACTACTGAATTGTAAAGAGATTATATGTCTTTAAAAAAAAGCGGTTGCAAACAACTAACTGTTAACTTTAAATGTGCAGTCAGACGCTCAGCGGTGGTCACTCTTAAATTATATAACCACAGTGTCGTCTGTTCATAGCCTGACATTAGGTTTTTTTTACTTCTAGCGATTTAATTTAGGCTTCAAAACGTGCAAGGATCATAAAGTTGTGTTTCTACAAGTTTCTTTTGACAATAATCCAAAATCCGATAGACTTTTTGTCGAGGGAACCAGGGCTCACAAAAAACATTATCCCGAAGGCACTCTTTTCATCACTGATCAATGGTGAACAAGTGAAATGATAATCATTCGTCAGATTCCTTGTGACTTGAAATCTGGAATGCAGCCGTATGACGCTTGAGCTTCCTAATCAGAGTGTGTCATCCGAGGAAAATGGCCACCGAGAGAATATGGTCTAATGTACCTTAACAAGCTAAAAGGGGGTTAAAGATCAATGTTATGAAGTCATTCAGGAAACTGAACTCTGGCATAATGATTCGATAAATTATTTATAGACAGATAACATTTAGGACATATGTTACACCAACAGGGCTTTACATGTTAATCAGTTTTCTCCTGAAACTCACAGAACAAGTGTCCGACATCGTATTACAATCTTTTGTGCAGTGTTCTGCCAACCAAGAACAGGTTTTAACATGAACCAGTCATCATAACAATATCAAGGTTTAGTTTAACTGCATCTAAGCTCTAATTCACAGCATCGCTTCCTCCTGAACAACATGAGCTTAGACCTGCTTTTTCTCTGTAAATTACAAATCACATACACCATACATTTAGCACGTTACAATACACAGATAGTTGTCCTATTCTAGGTTTCGCCTCGGCTCTTAGAAAATTTCCAACCCAATTGATAGATAAAACTGGGGCACGGTCATGTTTTATTACATCTATGAACAATTAAAGGGCTGTAACTGTACACCTAAATCCATCACGGAGCAAAGAAACATGAGTATGATTAAGAGTGTACAGACATGCTAACGTCTCTGTGGTATTTAGGCACGCCGGTGCTTTGAGCTAAATGCTAACGTAAGCATGCTAACTAACTTTGTGAGGCAGCTAGGTTTGCCAGATCACTCAATTGTGTGACCTCACCAATCCATCTTGCCAAGATCTAAGCTCTGTGCTTGTGGCCGAACCCCTGTAGTTCAACCTAGTCACAAAGAAGTGACTTGAAAACAACAATGGCGGCCCCTCACAGGTTGGCACAGATGCCGCTTTAACATCTATGTTATATCAGAACTGGAACGAAAAATGGCACTGAAGGCTTTTGTCATTGGAAAAGTTGTCTCTCGACTGGCTTCAAAGAGGGTTTGGTATACCAACATGCTCTGCTGGTAGCGCTCACCTAGTACATCATAGGTCATATGGCTTGATCTGATTGGTTGTAGTCAGGCTGCAATCGACAGTGATTGACAGATGGCTCGTCCAATCACCTGCCAAGTATTTTTGGAAAGTGCCTCCCCTTTTCCAAACAGTTTCTAGGGGCCACCTCCAAAACAACCATCTGGCGCGTCAGGTTACATGCTGACATGCTCACAATGACAATGCTAACATGCTGATGTTTAGCAGGTGTGCAGGTGTTACATGACTGTTAACCATATTACTTGGGTGTTAGCATGCTAACATTTGCTATTTAGCGCTAAACACGAAGTACAGCTAAATCTAATGGGATTATTGCACGTTTCGAATGCATTAAATAAGAAGACATTTGGAAAATGATGGCCTACGGGATAACCAAAGTAATTAAAATACATCCAGAGGGGAACATCATTGTCCGTGCCACATCGTTAACCAACACATCAAAAGTCTGTCATGGCCATCTCAGAACTAAGCTAGCATGGCTAACATCCTCTTAAACCGGTGATTCCCAACCTGTTTGGCTTTTGACCCCTTAAAACAAAGCCCTTCTTTTCAATAATTTTTAAATGGCTAGAAGCGCCTGAAGCTATCCAATAATTTGTGGGAACAAAAACATTAAAGATCAAAAAAGAAATTAACCTAATTTTTAATAATCTCATGACCCCTCTGATTTAATTTGTGAGCTCTTTATAGGATTGGCAACCACTGAACCTAAACACACATTGAATGTTGGTGATTATCAAACAGTTTCTATTTGTAACAGTGAAGTATGACAAACATTCATACATGAACCGCACCATACACCCTCCCCTGCTACAGTAAATACGATGACGATGAACTCAAGCACACTGAAAACGTGTAATCCAGTCAGGAGCGGCATTTATCTTAACATGACAGGCGGTTCAATGTACTAACTGAGAAAATGATTCCATTTATTATCAAAGTGCTTTGCTTATTTTTACAGTGGCTTGGAAATAAAAAGAAATCAATTTTGAAAACAGGCTATGTGGAAAATGGAAGCGAGTACGATTTGTACACAGCAATCAGTGCAGAGACTGAAAAGCAGGACTCAAGAGATTAATTAAAGCCAAACTAAACCGCCTCCCTCAGGATAAATGGTTTTACCAATCTTATGTATAACAACACTCCACTTCTAAATCAGGATTCTGAAATTTTCTCAGTGGCAATCATGAACATTAAGCTGTCCAGATATTTTAGTGCTGATTGCTGCAGCTCGGAGACAAAATGCTTCACCTCCAGCTCTAATGGCTTCCTGAGAGTAAATTTAGATCAGCACTTCCCCACTGGCACCGAAACAACTGGCTTAGTAACCGTGTATTGGTCGCAGCTTACACAGCATCCGTGCAAAGTCAGAATCATCATAGTTAAACTGTTGGGTTTTTTTTTTACGAAATGCACAAAAACACATGAACGCACAATAACAAGCAATTAGATGAGGACACACACTCGAGTTTGCACATCTTCCGATTCGACCTTATAAACAGACTCCAGCTGATTAATGCCTTTCATGTCTTCATTAAGGGTCAGTTGGTCAAAGACTCCTAATTAGAGCTTAATGAGAGATAAAAGACCCCAGCATGAGGCATGCTGGGAGACTGAGGGAGGGACTGCGGAGGGAGATAGAAGGTTATTAAGTTTAAAC
Source organism: Diplodus sargus (assembly GCA_903131615.1). Lineage (NCBI taxonomy): Eukaryota > Metazoa > Chordata > Actinopteri > Spariformes > Sparidae > Diplodus > Diplodus sargus. The sequence continues at coordinate 221,568 of CAEMYA010000009.1, forward strand.
AATTTTCTCTCTATTCTCATTCCCTTCTTTCATCTTCCGCTGCACATTGAGTTTCCACTCACTTCTCTCAGTGCACATGGTAGAGCGAGTGAACGATTACACACTTCTTATCAAATTTCATAAAGGTAAAGAATTAAAGAGAAAAAGAAAATGGGGGGGTCTCAGCAGTAACAAAATGTAAAGAAGTGTACACAGCTGTTCCTCTTCATCAGCATCTTCCACAGTCAGCTTACGGTAACTCCGCACAGCGTTTTTATAAAGTTTATCAGTCGCTCTCCACAAAAATGGGATTAGACTATTATTCCATTTAAATTACAGCTGAGCCGGAGTTCAGAAACCAGTGCTCAGAGTGTCTGTCTCTGTCGGGGTCTTGCGTGGGCTGGGCAAACTCTTCAGGTACTCCAAATGCCTCCGGGCCTCGGCTTGGTTCTGCCTCACATAGTACACCACATACACAATGACCATGAAGAACCAAACAAACATTGTCACCAGCATGGCCACATCGGTGGTTTTCCTCTGCAGGCTGCAAAAGTTCACCCCGGAATCCAAGAGTTTGACGAGCGGTTGACCTGCGTGCTCGCCCTGCGACCCCGGGTCCTCCCACCTGCTCCCCTCGCCCAGCCCCCGCACAGAGCTCTCGCAAATGATCCCATTCACCGTCTCCGGCTCCAGGTTCAGGGTCTCCATCAGCTCCTGGAGGGCGCAGTCGCAGTGCCAGGGGTTGTGGTAGAGGCGTGTCTTTGCACGAGTGGAGCCAAACTCCTCCCTGTTGGCCTGCCTCAGCTGGTTGTGCGAGAGGTCCAGCAGGCGCACCTCGGGGCCCAGATGCCGCAGGGCCCCTGAGGCCAGCGAGTCGATACGGTTGTGGGACAAGTACAGGTCCCGCAGGTGGATGAGGTCGGTGAAAGCCCTTTCAGGGATGTTCCGGATGTAGTTGCGCTCCAGGTGGAGGGAGACGGTTTCTGGTGGGATCCCCTCTGGGATCTCCCGCAGCCCAGCATCTGAGCACAGCACCGTGGCCGTGTCCCAGGCGCAGTGGCAGCTGTCCGGGCACTGGGGGGACGCTTGGCCCCAAAGGGCAGAGAACAAAAGCGAGACGCACAGCCAGGAAGGAAGCTCCACTCTGTCACCTCTCCGTCTCCCTCCACTGCTGCTGGTACGTCTCTCCTCACACCAGCTTGTACACATCGCCTCACCATAGCCCCCTGAGCCACACCAGGTCCCAATCAGACGCCTCACGCGGTCGCACGGGGAGAATCTGACAGACTGGAGGGGGGGAAAAAAGGGTCAGTCTGGAACAGATTACTCTCTCTCTCTTTACAAACCTGTCAAACACATGCAATCAGAACGAACGCGGACAGGAGATTATGATGTTCCGGAGGACGAGGAGAAAAAAGGTCAGTGGGTAGAGATCGACAATGAAATGAGCTTAAGCCGGTTTATCTGAAAAACACTGCGAATGCAGACACTGTGATGCAAAAGTACCAAAGCATATAAAAGGACAACAATTTCTGTGTAGCTTCTGATAGTTTAAACGATCAAATATAGGTTGAATTAACTCTTGTATTTCCGCATTAAAAGGACATAAATCATTCGACATGGAGTCCTCCTGCTCCCTCTCTCTCTCTCTCTCTCTGCACAACTCCAATTGAATAGCAGAAGAAAAACATCAGATTACACTCATCAATACATGTTCATCTCATTCATCCTTCTATTTATTTTCCCATGATGCCAAAGCCCCTTAATCATAACCCACGGGCGGAGGGCTGCATTGTAGGGATCGATAGCCCAAGTATTGCCTGCTGCACTATTAACAGCAGGAACATCAATCCTGCCCGTGTCCCACAGTGTCAA
>CAEMYA010000009.1:228086-264468 GCA_903131615.1 Diplodus sargus
TTTTTTTTTTTTGCAACAGGAAGAAGGTGCCAATTAGTTGTACTCCACTGCTTTTCTCGCTTTCTCTTGTCAAAAACGTGATGGGTGTAATAAGCACAGAGAACAAGGGTCAAAAAGCCACCAAGGCATTGGCAACGTGGAAGAACGTGTGGTTTCATCGTGGAAAACTGATAGACCAGGCCCATGACAGAGATAAGCAGTGGGATCCGTAATCACGAACGCATGAGCAGCTAGCTAACGTTAAGCTCAATAAAGAAAGACGGCATTAACGTTTACATCCAGCCCTGTCACAAGCACCAGCCTCTTCTCCATGAGTAGGTGCATGCTTCCCTCTGTGCTGTGAAACGGTTAACAGGTGTAGTTTAATATAAAGCAAAATAGTTCCTGCATGTAACTGCTCACGACAAGTCTGTTGATTATCTTGAGTTACTTTGTCCATCTCCAGAAATCATGACCAACTGTTGAGTTGGTTTTTTTTTTGGGGGGGGGGGCTTTTTGAGCACAAGTGCCATCTAGTGTTATTATATTTAAGAGAAAGCAGACATCTCTATGGATGAATGAATCTCCAAAGTTCAGCTTCTCACACCAACACAATCTAGATGGATAAATAGCATTACAGGTAAGAGGACAGATGTGTATTTTTGATTTGTGGGCGAACTGTCCCTTTAAAAAGGTAATAAATGTTTGCATTTCTGAGCAGCATCCAGTCAGGGCGTACAAAAGCATTTTCTGTTTCAACTGAGAGCGAAACAAAGAAAGCAGAAGACAGACGGTAAAAAGGATCTCATCACTGGAGAATTAACAGTCCGCACCACTGACCGCAACGGATGACAAAGGAGGGGAGAAGAAGAAAAGGAGCAGAGCAACATTAGCAGCTGTAAGTAACCACAGCCATGAATTATTTGCACACTGGCATTTTCACAATGACACTGGCACTGATGGGAAAAAAGTCAAATGACTCTGAATTTGTAGAGCAGTGTGTTACGTCGCGGGCAGGAGCAGCAGAAGGGCAGCCTCGTGGAGAAGTAACAGGTAGAGATGGGGGGGAGGAAATCTTGAGCATTTAATTAATGAGAAAATTCAAGGCACACACCCCCGACTTTATTACAGGGAAATTGACTGCGTGGTTCGTCCCACTGACGGCAACCTCGTCACGACACTGGCTGCCAAAAGCAGAACCTCTCTGTGGCGTTTGAAAATGTAATTTCTGAGAATTAATCAGGCCTCATTATTGATGCTTTGATGCTGCAGCCAGGCGGTACGAGCCTCCGCCGCTCTTTGTTGTGCTACGTTTAATGTCAGCGCACTGGAAATTAAAGGATGATCCGCTGTCCAGGTGTCTATATAAAATGGCCCCTTGAAAGGTAAGACCGCGGTGTTCACGGGCTTTGAAGGCTGCATCATATTCCCCTGACAGTGAAAACGAAGAGACATACGATTGGAATTGGAAAAAACAATCAATTTATTATTGGATTCAACCGAATACTGACACGTTTACAAGAGACCAGGCTATTATCCAAACAGTGGTTTATGCAAATGAAGCACAAAACAGATGGATATTTAGAAGAACAGGCAGAGAGAAGAATAAAAAACATGAGTCAACAGTCTGTGTTGGATGTAGGTATTTAGGGAACCGGTCCAAGGTTGTTTTGGCTTCCGTTTCCATACGTCTCTGTCCTGGCAAAGCAGAACAAAACAACATTAGCCCTGACTGGGGCCAAACAAGCTACAAACTAACATTTTAATCCTTGCTATCCACACAGTACTGACTGAACTCCGGAACACTATGTGCCGTTGGTTCTCCTCTCTGACCCTTCAGCTGCTTCCGTTTGCATTGGACCGGGCGGCGGCCTGCAGGGTCCTTCGGGCCATCTCCAGGGCTCCTTCCTGGGTCTTGTTCCCGCCAATAAAGCCTCCGGCGTGGACGAAGATACAGTCCTTAATCCCGCTGAGCTCCGACAGCGCCTCATCGCGCACGCCGCGCCACTCTTCTAGCAGGGACAGCCTGGGACAGGAAGACAGAAGGGCAAATTGGCTTACAGATGGACACTATGTGGTCAGCTGCTCGCTTCCTGTCGGCACGTTGCTTTTTTGCAAAAAAACACGCTGTGCTGTACATGCCGGCACAAAAGCAGAACCAGCAAATATAAAACCAGGTCTGGACTGATGAATTATATCAAAATATCAATGAAAGAAGATAATTAAAATAAATATAGACAATTGACAAAAAAGCATCGCTTCTGAAGATTTTGCTTCGTTTCCTTCTCTTTCGTAACCCGAGATATAATCCTGCCTTTCAAAAGAATAAACTGCAGTTACTCTCAGACATAGCACCGCCACAATCAGCCCTAACAAACACACCAATAAAACGCAGCTTTATTCTTCTCCAGTAATGTGGAAAATCAGAGATTGGCACAGCAGTTGGAAAGGACATACAATGGCACCGGAGTCAACAGGCAATCTTACGAAGCGGGGGAAAAGATTGGCCCTGCACAAGTTTATGAGCTGACCCCGACAAAGTGGACCAAAATTCATAAAAATGTAGAGCAGCTCATTTACCACCCACTGCGTGTAGCATACACCTCTGGCTACAGGCTGGCATGTCATTTAAAACACATCAGCAGCTCTCGTTAGTGTGTGTGTGTGTGTGCCATTCCTGCCTTGATGGGGTTATTATCTCGATTTCTTTTCAGGCTGCTTCTTCAATACATTTAGCAGTGTTTCGGCTTCATCACTTCATCGCTCACCCCTCACCTGCTACTGAAATAGACTTTAAAATGCCTTAAAAACTGGCTAATCCGCTAAAAGCCTCTGATTTCATAAAAAAAATAAAAATGTCTGGCTGACCTCAGGCTCATCTTCCTCTCCGTGACATGCTTGATGAATTATGGAATAATACCGTCTAACGTCAGAAATAAAGTGACACGGTTGTCAAACACTGGCGCAGTTTAAAAAATGAGCAAAGTGTTTTCTCTTGTTCTCGATTCTGAAGGGTTTATTTCCAAGACATTCAGCTTCCTTTTGAATATTTAATGCCATTCTGTTAACCATCCTCTACAGTTGTCATAGTCGGAGAATGAGCAGCTTCACAAGCACAAAAGCGAACCATAATGTGAAATGACTCCCGTGTACATGTGTACTGATGCTCGCCGTTCTTCTCCAAGTCTGCTCTCCATGCTATTATCTCAAGTCCACACAGTCTTATCCTTATTAAGTCTGTCATAGGACAACATGGGGAGGAAAGCATGGCAAAGCCCTAATCCCTAATCAACCAATCGATAGCTCCACAGTATGGCTTGGAAACAAGCTCCAGAGGAAAGGTCAACAGGGCTGGTAATGAGGGAAGGAGTGGGAGGGGGACGACTTGTTGTTATGACAGGCCAGGAAGCTCTGATTCTCAAGATGACCCGTCTAAAAATAAGACCACAATTAGCAAATTAACTTCTCAGCCGCCCCCAAGACCTTTACTATACCACAACGAGACAGACGCTGGGGAATTAGTGCTTCATTAGGGGAAAATTATTGCTCCAGATTAGATATGCTGGAGTCATTAAAACATAAAATATCACCCGCGAGTGTTTAGTGGTTCGGCACAGAGCTCCAACTCTTCTGCTCAGTCGTCCTCTCCGTGACAAGAGACACATGGTGGTGGTATAAAAGGTGCTGAATCCTTCTGTAGCTGGTTGACTCATAATTTGGTCAGGGGAAGGTAGTGAAGGGCTGGATAATATGACGTAGCAAACCTTGTGACTGAAAAACGTCACATTATCCTCAACGTTTACTGTGTTGTGTCACACTTAATGTTACGGCAATACTGCAATACCGGCTTTGCATTTATTTATTTTTTAAATTTGCATTTAACAAGAGGACACGAACAGACATGGAGGAACGTGAATGTGACATAGTACAGGATCATTTTAAATAGGAGAAAACAAAACAAGGAGGTTTGGGTACCAAAAGTACAAAACAACAAACAAGAACAACAACACATATTTTAGGTCATTATTTTGTTTGCTCCTAAAGCTGGAAAGAGTATTCAATTTACCTTTATAGAAGAGATGCACAATATAAATGGTTTAATAAACTATCGGCATATTGGGAAATTTATGTTATTGACCATTTATCAGAATTGACACCGATGGTGGCTCATGATAGTCCAAACACTGTAGATATTCAATTTACTGTGCGTCAGACATTCACAGATGCAGCCTTGGGCTTTCAGAAGCTGCATTGGGCTTTTTCACTATATTCTGACAGTTTAACAGCCAAATGGTGAATCAAAAAAATAAATAAAGATAATCTTTAGTTGCAGCCATAATAAAAAAAAAGGAACAGCAGATAATTGTGACCACAGCCAGTGGGTTTTTTTCTAGGAACAGAGGTGTATATTCTGGTCTAGCTCACATTACTGTCAGCCTATAGTATTATCCTACACAGTTCATCTCCAAGGAAGCGCCGCTTCCGCTCCCATCTTCCTTCTCCCGGCTCATATTTCCTTAGCAATGTCATGTTGATAAAAATAGACCCGTTTCCCCACAGGTGCAGTAGCAGGGACACAGGTGATAACAACACCCCTTTCGCAGCGCCGGCACATGCCCACTGGGAGGAAGCAGGCCACCTAGAGAAAGAGCCATCTGGTGCAATGTTTTCATCTACCTTACAAGCCATTGTAGCCCCACACCGACTGCCATGTTTGTGTTAAATTAAATCTTTGAAGTGCTCCGCGACCACAAGCGGGTGCCAGCCTTTTTAGTTGAAAGCGCTGCCGCCTGATGAGATTCTGAAGCGGAGTGGGAAAAAGTGTGAGGCGAGGGGAGGGGTGACAAGGTGCGAAAGGTGAGACAGCGAGAAAGGGGAGAGGTTTGGTCGAGGGAGAAGAAATATGACAGCAAGACAGATATGGGCAAAAAGGTGATGAAATGGAAAAGAATGATCATATGTTGGAGGCAGAAATACTGTACATACAAGAGAGAAACATTGAGAGGGACAGAGAAGAAACACTAATGGGAGGGCCAGGAGTGAGGAGACCTCATGTGAGGAGGTGAAAATAGAAAGCAGCCACTGGTCAGACCAGTACTGAATCAAAAAGCTATTCCACCCTCTTCCTGTGTCTTTGGGCAACCCACAGAGTACCAATTATGAGACATGTCAAACCCGGGATAACAGCCTAACGGCTCATACTGTCAGGGCTAACAAGACATTTAAAGAACATGGTGCTCTGGTGGACTAGTGGCTTAGGGACCATCTACAGGTCTCAACCCAAGCATGAGCTAGATCTGAGATATTACTTTTGTAAATTCATCTGAGGGAGCTTTACAATCTATGTAATATGATACCTTCAACATTTAGAACCTCAGACGAAGCAACATAGAGGAACTTGTCTTAAACACCAACAATCAATAGATGTGTACCACAAGTACAACGTAGACAGAAGTGGCCATAAGAATGACCAGTTTTTCACAATTTTTTTTCAGCAATAGCCCTTCAATATATTTTCCTGTCTACATGGTAGTATTCATCGGTAGAGGCGGAGTCCGCCACAAGAACTTGCAAGAAACATTAGGGATGCCCGATGTCTGCACAGCATTGTATCGGCCAATAAGCTTTAAAATCAAATATCGGCTGCTGTCGGAAATGAACATTTCTGCTGATATGACGATGCTTGCCGAGTGAATGTGTACATTTTGAAACGCGTTAAGAGCAGGCATTAGAATACCACACAAATCCTGTATTATGCGTCCCTTGGAACCATAAATGTAATCCAGCGTTATAGTTTAATTATATTTCAATGATATCAGCGTCACAGTTTGCCGTCTACTCGCAAAACCCTAAATAAGAGCCATTTTAGGTTACGTCTACTTCTACTGGCTCTCAAAAACGATTGAAACACATGGTTGCTTTTATTTTGAAGCAGTCACAGGAAATAAAGAAAAAAAGATAGATATTTGTATAACACTTCATAATGGATCATAGAAAGCGTCTGTGTATGCCTTCAAACACACAACTGGCCTGAATCCAGGGAGAGGGAATAGACTACAATAATGTCACATTTTATCACAGCTGTAAACAAAATTACACCCGTTAAAGAGTCTGTCTTTATAAGGACCATTCATTTTTCCCGTGGGATAATTCTGTGTATGAGAAGTAAAATTGCTCCCTAAAATCGTCCAGCTGGAGGGCTGAAAAGCAGATAAAAAAAACAGAGGTTGTGATAATAATTACTCACCAACATAATGTGATTGAAAGCTGCGTGATTTGCTCTCCAGGGGAAATAACTGATAACAACGGAAATGTCAGACAATAAGGTGGTTTTTCACTTTATTTTTTCTGTGAAGGTCAATCTATCATGTGCAACAGAATGACTGAACAAATTATGTGTGAAGGCTGTGATGACTCCTTTATAAATCATGAACAGGAGCGAGTGTAGTGAGAGGGCAGTGCTGACACATCCATGCAACCAAAAAAAAAAAAAGAGGTGTAGTTCAATTTTCTGTGATTCAAGCTAATTTCATTATTCAACATTTATTTAACCAGGAGAGGTTAAAATCTCTTTCTGAAGAGAGTCCTCATCCAGACAGGTAGTTTATCCACAGGCAACACTAATTACTATTTTGGTTTGCATTAGCGCTGTACTCCTCCCTCATCCTCTGCATGAAGTCTGCATTCATTTTCACAGAGCTATAATTAGCAATCCCTGTTGTGGCGATGCCAGGTATGGGGTTTGATACATACTTACAGTTTTTATTGACAGCCTAATTCGAAGCCACAACCTAAAAAAATGATGCTGATCCCTGCTCCAACACACAGTCCACTCAAAGTCTTACAGAGGTGTGACAGAGTGATGTTTCTGTTCATTCACAAACTACCTTTGGCTGATTAAAGACACCAGCTGTGCAGACTTTTTATTTAAGCTGTTGCCAAATTATTTTTAATTAGCTACAGGTTATCTAATGTGCCACTGGGGCTTCTTAAATGCTTTCATATCACTTTTACTTTTAATAACAAACTCAAAAGTTATCTATTCTCCCAGGCTACTGGTCGATCAGTGTATGTGTGCTTTTTCATGGTATCACTTGTTTCTTGTAAAGTTGGTTACATGTGCGGCTATCTCTGTTTGACTGTGTTGCCCTTTTTTATTGCCGTGAGGCAGTGTTAGAGTGATACATCAATACATATCCGATACTGAATATTTGAAGTGGTTTCAATATTCCTTTAATGCAGTATTTATACACTCTCTCGTCTCCCTGACAGCAACACAACACATTTTAAAAGGCCTCATCAAAAGAGAATAATAATTATATTTACCGCAGTTCATCGGCTGTTCAATTAATTTATCTTTCAGTAAAAAATATCACGCCCTTAAAGTCAACTTTCCCCATGGTATTGAAAATGGTAGACTGTTTTGTGATATCATGATAATAAGGTTAATGTATGTCGGATGTGTGCTTTTTTGATCATTTGTGTTACTTTTGCTCTTATGATTTCATATTTCTGTCTATGTATTTATATTTTTTGTCTTTTAATGAAACACACAATAATTTGGCAGTGAGGAGTGAAGAGAGATATAAGGTTTGATAAGAGATCCGTTAAGAGTCTAAGCTTAATGAATCTTGGTATTTTGTCAACTGGGAAACTTGATCCAAAGCGGATCAGATCCAAAACCCCAGACGACACTGTTCATCTCTGAAAGGCACTAATCATAACTAATATCCTTCCGCCTCAGTCACTGGTGCTTAAGTGCACATGGTAAAGACTCAAGGATCGATATCACATTAACAGCGTAAGTCTCAAACCCTGGAGCACAAGAACAGAATCCAGAATGACAAAACATCGAGGAGGCAACATGGCTGCTGGAGAGATGTTCTGTACCGAATGTAAAATGAGGCTTAATTCAGTCAGGATCTAGTTAAAAACTAAGCTGAAAAAGTGTCCTGCGCAATAGGCCAGGAGCACGTTTCCTTGGTCATGTGTGCTGTATGCTGGGATGTGGGGCAGCAGTCAAACAACACACCAATTACAGGACTCCGGTGGGGATGCTGATGACGTTATTAGAGCAGCATTGCAGGTCGGAGCGCGAGAGGCGCCTCAGGTAAACAATTCCCCCTCTTGAGGTAACGAAAACAAGCTGGAGAGGCGTTAATCATCTGACAAATTCACACAGAGGCTCTTTGTGTTGTCGTCACTGTCATTATGTACAGGGTGACAAGACAAGAATACCAATGCAATTTAATGAGCACCTTTTGCTTTACTGCCAGGCTTCTAGCTTTGGGGGACCTGATTACTACTAAGAGATGCAAAATACTGCACAACAACAGCAGCATGCATAATGGTGCCTGGTGCACAAGGCAAGGAAAGGGCAAGATGTTTATACAGTATGTACAGCTCAAACAACCATGGGTTTGAACAATTCAAAGTGAGTAACACTATATAAGCCATGACATGTATTAACATGCCCAAGAGACCATTAGAAGGAAAAATATATGGACATTTTGGAAAGTACTTTGACTCACAGGTAGACGTAACACTGATCTGAGGACCTGAGTTGCAAGCTTCACTTTCTTTTCCTTTCCTTTCAGTTTCAGTTTCATTTCCTTAGTCTAGACTAAAATATCTCAACAAATATTGGATGCATTGCCATTAAATGTTGTATGGAAATTCATGGCATACAGAGGATGACTCATACTGACTTTGGTGATGCCTTGATTTTTCATCCCTATCAGAATCAGGACACTTGTGGTTTCAAGTAAAATTGGCAGACTTTTAAAATGTTTTTTTATGAAAATTTATTCCCACATGTATGTCTCCCTCAGTGTGAACTTTAATAACTTCTCTGATTCCCTTAACTTTTTCATCATCTTCAGGTCAAAATTTTAATGTTTTCAAATACATGCAAAACTAATCTCATTCCCATCAGCCTCAGCTATTTAATGTATTTAATGTTTGTAATTAGCTAATTTTAACATTTTACTAAGATGCTAATCTAATACCTGCTAAACACCAGCATAACTGCATTTTCATTGCAAACATGTTAGCATGTTACTGTTAGCATTTTGTTGAAAGCATTGCTGCCCATCACAGAGCTGCTCGCTAGGTGGAGACTCCTCCGTCAGCCCGTTCATTTGCATGATGAAGCAGAGATGCGTTAAGAAATGTAAAAAGAAAACAGACAGAAAAACAGGATTTGCAAGGATAATGCAAATGGAAAAAAATGCAATAATAAATGTGCCTATAAATAAATAGATGAAAATTAAATTAAATGAAAATGTAAATTAAATCTGAAAATTAATATCAAGGCAAATAAACACAGAGGCAATTATAAACAGAAATATCAATGTATGTCACATTCTAAATAATCATTTTGTTGGTTGCATTTAATGGCATACCTATTTGTTTCATTAATAATTGTTGATTTGTACCGGTTCAGTCCTTCATAGATTTACGGTAAACATTGATATTTGACCTTTCTGCTGTGGTGACAAACATACAATCATTTTAATTACATGGCTTTGTGAAATAACATCCCTTAACCAATCATCTGCCATTCGCTCTCGCTCTCTCTTTTCAGTAACACAAGGACATATTTGTTCAGTACTATTGTATAGAGATTAAAAGGGCCTGTAAATATTTGTGCAGATGTGTAACTTCTGATGTGCCTACATCATATTCATACCACGAGAGGGCTGTGCGTAGACAATGGAGCGCGCTCAATAGAGCAATTAACGTTTATTAAAATTCACCCTCATAATAATCCTGCAGTATGTTTAAATAAGCAGCTGTAAATAAAAGCACCTGTCAAATTGCTAAGCCAGCTCGTTCTGTATATCTGCCAGCTTGCTGTGTGAGGAGCAGAGGGTGTAATTAGCAAGAGGAAAACAGCAAAGAAACACCTGAGTGAGAGTGGGCATGGAGAAAGGGCTCAGGTGTCTCTGTTGAGGTGTTGGGAGTGTTTACATCCTTTTAACCCCTCAGAGAGAAATGGGAGAACAAAACCTCTGTCTCAACTAAAGGATCATCGTCATCCTACAAACAAGTATTTCCATCCAGTCAGGAGTCAGTCTCTCACCGGATGACACGTCAAACCTCTGTGCGCAGTTGTCAAATGGTCTGATAAGCATGAAATCGTACAGCATGGTTTGTCTCCGTCACCGGAGCTCAACTCAATTCCGCACGTCTGGGAGACTCCAGATCTGCGCCTGTCACTGTACTTTACACAACAACGCTTGAAAAATCCCGTCCGGGAGAATTTCGTGTGTGTGAGTCAATGTTGCAACATCCTGCAAAGTCCTGCATTTTGATTAATTCTAAGGTAACTCATGCAAGGTGTTCCCTCCACATATGAGATCACAAACTGCACCCCGTGAAGCAGAAATAACATTTAAATAACCTTTACACAAAAAAATTATCTTTGGGTGAAGTCATACCTGTTCTGGAAGGTGTTGAGCCCTGCGGGGACGCACTGGACCCTCCACTGGCCATTCTGGTCGGGGTAAAGGACAAACTTGATGGGCGTCTCCACTTTGAGCTCCTTCTCCAGGGAAAACAGATGCTCCTTCCAGGGACACCCACCCTGGGTGAACGACAGCACCTCCCCACTGGGATCTACCTGGAAGTGAGAAGAGAACCAGAAAAGTGTGCATTACTCCTGTGTGTAATTTAAGATTTCTTTGAATTAGGAACAAGCGTAAGAGAATAGGCAAACACATGTTTGACATTTACAGCTTTATTAATCACATAGTATGTGATCTAACCAGAGCTAAAATATGGAGCCAGAACAGTCAATTTTTTTTTGCGTCAAAAATAACATTTGCCTTTGAAATGAAAACTTGACTGAAAAAGTGAGCATTGGCATTGAAAAACAAAAAAAAGATGAAAGAAAGTTCCACTGGGAAAAAAACAAGGGGATCAAATATGGAAATCATGCAGCCCCTCCAAATCCCAGGCGCCAGAGCAGTGACTGACAATCAACAGTGAAGGACCGTCATCGGGGAAAATAACTGTCAGTGTATCCAAAAAGAGAAAAATAAATCAGATCCAGAAAAGAAACACAAGATCGTCATTGAAAAAAAAAAGGAAAAAATAACGTTTCATATGTTACAGGGTATATACTGTTTTTTTTATGCATGTGTATTATGTTTGCCAGTGCCAGTGAAATAAAAGTAATTTATGTTTTTCAATACCAAACTGCGTTTCCAGTGCCTAAACCTAAAGATTCCAATTGGCTTCACATTAAACTACAATTTCACTATTTATCTCTCAATCTGTCGACAGCAACACAGAGATACAGGGAAAGGATTTCCCCCTCTATCAAAGACGAAGGAGCTACAATTATTGTTGTACCTGATGCCTCGACTTCACAGCTTCCTCCACCACCACACGAGCCGGCAGCCATGAGGTCTGGTAGAAGTCCAGCCGGTCCAGGAACTCCTCCCCAACCATCTTCATCGCCTTTCTGAAACCCTCCTGGTAAAAACACGTGTACATGTAAGAACGTGAGAGATCTGCATCAGATTACGGCGACAGAAATATAGTTTGTGACAACTATCTGTTATTTTGATGAAAAACTGATTGAGACACACATGCATGTGACTGAGGGGGCTTGCTGTGTCCCTGAATTTTAAGAGGAGATGGAGGAGATGAAAATGTCTCGAGTTTTTGAATTACCGCAAAAGAGTATTAGAGTTCAGCAGGTCAGTCAACCATCATCGTCTGTCACACATTTTTTAATATAAATCTTTCACACTCTCTGATTTCCCTCTGCAGTTTTGCCTGGCAGTGTGGGTTAGGGGGGAAATTAAAGGAAAGTGCTGAGACAAGAATTACAATCACGTGAACTGAAATGTGAAACAAACATACAGGTCTGCTACTCCACTGAGACAGCGCCAAACAGCCAAGAAAGAAAACTGTCAGCCTTGTCAACATAATATGCAAACCCAGGCTGCTTTTTCCCTGCAGGTCTTTTCTTCTCGCCCGAAAGAGAGATGGAATATTTACACCAGGCCTTCCCTGGGCCTCTGTTGCTCAAATAAATGAATTACACCCATCATCTTCTGCACACATTTAGTCTAGCTTAGGTGCCCTTTGTGTGCGATTAGCATTAAATGATGCGGCCAAAACCTTGTTTATTTAACTCTCTCCTCATCTTTCTGTTGATTGATTGTTCTTTTTTTTCCTTTATGAAGGACAGTAAACCTCTTCAAACAGATAGATATATCCTTTGTCCTATACAACAGTAACTCGATATCTTTGGGTGTTTGGACTGTTGTTAGGACAAAAAAAAAATCCAATTTGAAGACATTAACTTGGACTTTGTGAAACTGCAATGGGCATTTATGATTAACTGCGACGATAATCTGAATTTAAAGAAATAAGTGTCCCCAAGGGTGTAATGTGTTAATGTACAAAATATTTATAAGACATAATGACTGCTTCTGTTCTTAAATAATTTTGGTGCCATGAAAGAAAATTAGCTACTTTGAAACCTGTCTGTATGCCACTCTTATGTTGTGTTTCTTGTGTGTTTTCCCATCAGCATATAGATTAATGTGCACAATGCAAAACCCAGTATCAGCTTCAAGTTGCATCTGCAGATTGCATCCAGAGAGCATTATGACATGCTACTATCCAGATAAACTGAACATTGTTGTGCACACTTGTTCTCTTGCCTTTCTCTAACAAAATGTGCCATTCGGTAAAACCCTTTGACGCTGCTACATTTGACACCACCATTTCTATTTTGTGTAAAGCAGTATTTAATTCCTTGAATTTTATTTGAAGCCATCCAGTCTTTCACTTTAAGACAGACCCACAACACACACATCTAACATACCTGACGTATAACAAACGTGCTGCATCAGATCGGTCCATGTGTTAAGCGTGGGAATACATTCACACGCGTGCAGTCCCTCACCTCAGTGTCCTGGCTCTTGCTGTTCCAACGTGGGTTCAGGTGGCCGACACGTGCGCTCAGCGTGGAGGAAACGGAGTAGCGGGCCTCCCCTTCATACTGTGAAATGCCGTTGTCTACAGCATCCACCTCCTCCACGAAGCTCTCGTACAACTGCAAGGGAATGAAACAGACATGTGAGGTTATGAGCCTAGAATGGCTGAATCAGCTGTATTATGTTTGTACTCATTTTCAAAAGGAGTAATTAGAGGTAAGTTATTCTTTTTCAGGCTAGGGAAGTCAAGAAAGAGGACTTTCAGGAGAGAGAAATGTAGTGGGATTATATTATCCTGATTGAAGTCCATTTGGTCACAAACTCACTGACTCGCTGCTATTTTACAGTTCACTGGTAAAACTCAAAAAAAGAAGTGGAAGGGGAGCAGAGAAGCAGAGACCTATTTTGTGCTGAAAAGTCACCTCCTCAGTGGAAGGTCAATCACCAAAGGGTTGACATTTTACAAGTGGCTTACTAGTGGAACTAACTTTTGGGGCAAAAATAGAGATTCAGTTTGTCTGAGCTGGCAGGGGACGAGGCATGCACCATCCTAAAATAAATAGAGCCTCAGCCACGAGTTAAAGGATTAGTTGGGGCTTTAAACAAACTGACACATCAAAAGGCTGATGATAATCTCAGTTAATAGTGCTAATATTTATGGCGACCCAAGATTTAGCTGGCTTACTGTGCGTGGACATCAGAACAACTCTGTTTGCCAAGGCCTCCTGCTGCCCCGTCTGTTGAAAATGCTTTAAATATGACTGCAGTGTCCTCTCTTTGTATTCGGCGAGCAACTTTGCCACATCCCTGTCTCTTTCTCCTTTAGTTTCTAACCACAATCTAATTCCAACTGTCTGACAAAGATGAAAGAAACAGAACAATACACATTCAGCATTCTCTACAGCCGGTGAGCGCATGGTTTATGCTTTTAAAACAACCAACATGGAGATAAGTGTAATTCGTTTAACTGTTGAGCGAGCTGTCCTCTTTACATCTCATTTGGTCTTCATGTTTCATGATGATGAAATTGAAGTTGTTCAGATACAATACACCGGCTGAGGTGAGGGAGAACATCTGTTTCCAGCAGTGAGTGTTTGTGTTGTGAGTGAAACACAATGCGTGCTGATGGTTGCTATAGCGCTGGCCTCCTATAAATCCCTCCTCTCACCTTGTCAAAGAGCACCTCCAGCTGCCTGTCGTCCTCCTTCAACTGCGTCAGCTGGGCCAGCAGCTGACGTCCGAAGTGTATGTAGACCAGGCCGGCTGAGCTGAGCTTGGTCACCCATGGCTTTTCTGGAAAGAGGCTGTGGAAACTCTCTGCAAAGGTCCTGAACAGAGGAGAGAAAACAGTGCTAGCTGATTGCAACAGAGATATTCAGACAATATTTCTATTTAGTGGGTGGGTGAAAAAGGTCATCATGCAAGTGCCTTCTCTGACTTGTATGCATGACGATGATAATGTGAAACAGATTGCTTCCTCTTAATGCATTTCTGCTGGGCCCAAAACAGCTGCGGGTATCAGCTGGCCAAAACACGAGTGGTTAATCATAATCAAACAAAAACACGGCTGTAAATAACATCTCTCTGCATCGTAGATTAAAATCCTCACGTTGGAGAAGCTGCGGCCAGAGAGATGACTTCAATGATTAATCAGTTATCAAAACGGTTTACGAATGGATTAATAAATGGATCCATGACAAATCAAAAATAAGTATCTCTAATAACTCTATAGAAACGATCGCTTTATTGTATGGTTGGAAGTAACACTGGAAGTATTAGCTGTTAAATTGGGTCTGACATTACATTTTTTCTCCTCATCTGCCACTGCGCAACATCACAGATCATTTCTATCATCCATTACATTTTCTTGTCTGCCACTTCTCCTAGAAGACTTGCGAAGTGTTAACACTGAGTCACTGGTACCTGACAGTAGAAATATGAAATATATCACTGTCATCTTGTAACCTACAGCTCCGACTATTCTTTCCTTAAGAATGTACTCTTTAAAAAAAATGTTTTATTAATATATGAAACACCAGTCTGCCTTGGTGAACCAATTTTTTTTACCTGACACAAACAACACTTACCGCACATTTGGCAAGTGGCAACCGCTAATTTAATTCCCTGCTTGTTATCGATGACTCGATCAATATGAACTCATCAGTGGCCATTTTTATCTTGAGGAACATTTAGAACTCTATCCAGTAAAATTGCTGATAATGTCTTCACAAACATAAAAGTTTGCTTTTCTGCTTCATAACATCGTAAACTGAAAACTTTGTTATTTAGTTATTGGTGCCTTAACAGTCAAATAACCCCAAACAGCTACACTGATGAGTTGATCGACAGAAAATTTACCTAACTAATTCTTCTTATTATTTTTTCTTAGTCATTATTCTTTTATTTGTACCCAAGAAGTCCCATGTGCTTAAAATCTGTTTTTCAAAAAGACGACCTGGCCAAGATGGCAATACATTATCATTCAACATAACAAGTTCATCATAACATTGTCCAATTCCTTTTTCTAAATTTGGAGGATGTGCTGCTTTTCTTCGTTTTGTATCAGTTTAAACTGATTATCTTTGAGTTATAGACTTTTGGTCAGAAAACACAGGCCTTTTGAACGTATAATCTTGGACTTCAGAAAACTCTACCCACTACTTTTGTTACCTTTTATGGACCAAACCATTAATCAAGGAACTAAGCAGCTGATTAACAGGTAAGTGATATGATTAAAAAGCTATTCCCACCTTAACAAATGTGGTGGTGAAGATAATATAGAAATATTCTATGGTTAGTGATCAACTTGTTGTGTCAGAGCAGCCATCTCGAACTCAGGGCCATCTAACATATACAGCAAATGTAAATCACTTGATGAAATGAAAAACACTTCAAAGTCTGGAGGCAGATGATATCCAACACTCTCAGGAAATTAAACATTAGTGTTCTGCCCATAAACACGGTTCACATTCTCTCCAATAACTGAGGCCTCTTCAATGAAATATCTGCTGCAGCCGGATGTGTGCTGTACATTACTGGCTGTGCATCAGACATCAATAAAAGGCACTTCCATCACATCCATAAATGTTCTCTTCAGAGAGCGCATTGGATTGACCGCAGAGAGAAAAGCATGCTCTGCTCCGCTTGTAAGCGCGAGCAGATAAATAAAAGCCACCGGAGGTCTCTCCTCTGAGCCACGTGCTGAGATGGGTGGACTCAAGCACCCAGCCACCGCTGGTCATTTAATTCAGGCTTAATTAGGATGCTTGGGCTGCAGCACAGCGGAAAAAAGGCCGTCAAATGAATGAGTGACATGCTCGGGAAGCAGGGGGTAATCACGGCCATTACGGCGGCTAATTGGCCAAGCTGAGGCATTTCTATGCTGATTATCAGGAGATCGGAGTGAATGAGCGAGAGGAAAATGACAGAGTGAAACTGAGAGTGGCTGAAAAAGATGCGCTCACCAAAAGAGAAGTCATCAAACTGTTTGTGTGAAATCAAAGATGGTCTCCCAGAAAACTAGCATTTAGCACTTAGAGCTTAATCAAGGTGAATCAGTGAAGCGAAAAAAATAAAAACCCAAGAACTACTTTGGCAATAAAAGTGTTGCAAAGCATCCTCAACTAAAAATGCTCTGCGCTTCCCACACTGCGACAGCTGCACCACTTACTTTCGCTAATCACTCTTTATCGTTTGAAAAAATAGCTTAATGCTTGCTATGCACTATGCGCAAAATCATGCTTCATGACTCTTTCCCCTACTAAAAGCATCGCAAGGAACTGAATGACTGATGAAGCTCAAGCACAGTAAAAAAAAAATGATATGACTGGGGAGTAATCAATCACCTCAATTATTCTGAGGTCAGTGATATTACTTATTACTTATGGGAAATTTGGGCTGCTGCGAGATGATCAGAGCACTGTGCTGGCTTTTATGACCTTTAAATGTCCACGAAAGGCCAATGTCACTGTACTGCTGGACATTCTCTGACTCATTCAACAGTTCTTGACCCCTGACCCCCATCCAACCCCCCCTCAATCTATCAAATATATTACATGGCTAAAGAAATCCAAACAAGACTGACAAATTCCAATCTGGTTACCTCCGTCTACAGGCAGATGGAGGGGAGTGTTCCTATTTAATTCATTTAAATCTTACTGCGACCTTCAGTACTAGAGAGCAGATTCAAAATCATCTTCTAGAAACTGTAATGGTCGATGGGTCATTGCCGGTTCAGCTGCTTCCCTCCCGAGTCTGTGGAGTTCCAGTTTGCATCAATTTTAAATGTGCAATATGTGAGAATATGAAGTAATTTAAATGTATTAATCCCTTAAAAAATAGGGCCGCCCTCAACTGAACTTTCTTGGTTGTCTGTAACAGCTGGACTGATTTCTATGCAAAAGGACTCGGCACATTTTGTCCAGGAAAATCCAAAGGATGTG
The DNA here is from genome assembly GCA_903131615.1 of Diplodus sargus. Classification (NCBI taxonomy): domain Eukaryota; kingdom Metazoa; phylum Chordata; class Actinopteri; order Spariformes; family Sparidae; genus Diplodus; species Diplodus sargus. The sequence goes on from CAEMYA010000009.1 coordinate 245,467, forward strand.
ACGTTAATGTACATTCCTGTGTACCTCGCCTCCGTCTGCTAGAGAGAAAGTCGAACAGGATCCAAAATTCATGCGTTTCATGAAATCCATTGAAACACTGGAAACAGAAAAAGACTAAAGGTGCAATATGTAAGAATTGCCCACTAGTCAATTTTATACTCCAAACAAATAGGGGGCAGCATATCACCAGAGTAGCGGCTAACAGCTGCTAACTGGTTAGCTCAGTTAACACCAAAAATCGGTCTTATTGCATCTTTCATTCATTAAATTTGCTTCACATTGTTACATATAGTAGCTTTAAGAGAATTATCATCAATTGTGGACCTGTTATCATGCACTGTTGATATCACGTGAATACAAGGTTACAGGAAGCTGTGTTTACAGGTAACACACACAGCCAGTGGAAGCACCTGACACCACATCACAATAAAAAGCTGCATAAGAACAGTTTATCTATACGATTCCTCTGCAGAATGCAGACCGCATTCATCACCATGCCAATGTTACAACAATACATTTGCTTACTTTTTATTTCTTTGCTGAGTGGGAGCAGCGAGTGCATTTCTAGGATGAGCGACCACAAACATAATCCCTGCCAGATCTAATCTGTTGTGCTTTAGTAACCTTCAGTCTGTGTTTAGAGAAAATGTCCCATGCCTCCAACTATTACAGCCATTTCCTTACCTGCTTAAGAAACCTCTTAAAACTTCAGAGATAAAAGTTTTCCACATCTGCAGCAAATAAATAGTCTTAAAGAAAAAAAAAGAAAAGATTCTTGAATGTTCTTTTTGTCTTTAGCTTCCACTCAAGGGGAAAACCTAACCATAAAAAAGTTTGGATGAAAACAAGTAAAGAACTGCAATTAATTGTTCTTGATGATGTCTTGAAGGGGTTGGTTAATAATGTGAGGAAATAACCATTTATGGAGAGAGATAGTTGTAAAATTGATACACACTATCTTTCTGTTTAATATGAAGCTGGAGCCAGCAGCCAGTTAACTTAGCATATAGACCAGAAACAGCTAGCCTGGTTCAGGATGAGCTTTTTCTTTTTCCTGGCTGGAAACAGCAACTTCCTGGACAGTATGGTTTTAATAAAGACAAAGCAAATTAGGGTACTTTGCGAAAATACTAGTTTAATGGCTTAATTTTATGCTTTTAATTTACACAGTTCTGTCTTGAAGTGTTTGTTTTGCTGTCAACTTCATCTGTGCACTGTCACACTTTTCAAAACGTGCTCTTTAAATGAGGACTAATTGTTCTCGTCGGCCCCCCCTCCAACTTCCTCGATCACCCCAGCCCACTTGCATCCATCCCTGTCATCACAACCATCTTGCCCCCATCAGCGCAAGTGAGTGACAGCTACATCCTCCTGCGGCCCCTGACAGCGCCATGGCAGCCTCCGTGCCTCGTGAGCCGACAGCGGGGGTGTGGGGGGGGGTTCAATTGAAGGAGCGCTAATTATCACTAACCACCTGCCAGGAAGAGAGCCCTGGCATATCTTTATCACCGTGGTCATAAAAGCTAGCACTGATTATCATCAGGACATTAAGCTGACAAGACATCTGGAATAGGCTGATTACTGATGAGACTTGGAGTGAATGCAATCATTTGAAAGGAACTTTGGCAGGAAATACAGTAGAAAAAACTGAGCCTGTTAATTCATGATTTATGCAGTTAGGGTTCCTCCGAAGAGAGCAGATACCAAGAAATCTTTAAGCTTAGAGAAATATGATTGCTTATTATTTGTTTTCTGGACAACAAAACAAAAAGAGCAACTGGTCTCAACAAACTCAACAAGTTTGATTTCCTACTTTTTTAGATTAAGAAGCCACAACGGGGGGAAGGAGGCGATAAACTTAAATCCAGGTGCTTTCCAGGCAATAATCAACACCACTTTATTTCAGAATGTACATTTACAGATTGAAGGATTATGCCAATTCATCTTAAATAGATTTATATTTATTGTACTGCAATAAATTGTTATATATTCACCCTCATGTGTCAATTACAGTGCTTCAACTAACGTTTATATTAATTAATTTGTTGTCTTTTTCCATTTACCAACTAATTTTTTGGTTCTCAGCGCGACATCTGGATGAACATTTTTACCTTATTACCAATTAATCAGCCGATTATTTTTCTTTATCTACTGTTTTGTTTACAAAATGTCAAAAATTAGTGATATTGTCCACTGTAATTTCCCCAAAATCAATGGAGACGTCATCAAATGTGATTTTTTTTTTCTGACCAATTGTCAAAATACACAACACACAAAAATCTGTAACCTGGAAGAGCAGCAAATCCTCACACTTCGATGCTGGAACCAATTACTTTTTTTTAGCATTTTTGTTATTTTGATTATCAAAATAATTGTAGATTAATTCATATCAACTAAATAATCAAGTAATTGACTAGCATTTCAGTTATACAATTTCAAATGTCTTGATTTGTCCAACTGTCACAAAACAGAAAAGCAGCAAATCCTCACATTATCGGAAATGGCTATACGAGATGTGGAAAACTGTCTTTATCGATTAATTAGCTATGTTTAAGCTCCAGCTGACGCAGATATAAATATCAGCCATTAACATCTGTAATTAAAAACAAGACAATTGGGTCTTTTTCACTGCAGACACCGTGACAGCTTCACACAGGAAAAACCCAGGCGCAATTCATTAGATTCATTATGATGGCTGGCTCAATGACATGGCTTACCGGCATATCTAAAGGGAATGATAAATTGCTAATAATATTAGTAACCCCTTTGGCTTTGCAGCTGCGACATGCTGAACATGAAAGAGGGCCATTGCGCTTTTTTTTTTACAGTGTTTGGGTAGCTATCAATGACAAATCACACCAGATTGGACTAAATCTTAAATCAAAGTCACACTGTCAATTTCAGCAGGCACTCTCAAGACATTTACATTTACAGTACTACCGTAGCAATTGCTCTGTAGTGTTAACACAGTCGTACCTCTGATGGTGGTCGTAGCGATGCTTCTTTGGTTCAAACTCTCCTCCCACGTCTACAACGATGTCGCACTCTGCCAGCTTTGACGGATCCCTGGTCCGGATGATCTCAGCATCCTGTGCAACGAAAACAAAGTTTAATATCACCTGATATCAAGGATTTTATGTATAAACCCTTTAAATCCAAGAGTCAAGTACATTTTGAAATCAGTTATACTAAGACCATTAATTATAACAGGGTGTGGCCCTTCGCGTATCCTCGGGAGGCAGCACTCAAGTTCTGAGCTCTAATGGGGCCAATCCAGACTTACTTGTTCCTGCATTTACATCACTGATGTGGACATTATTATTGCAATATCACAGCACTACATTACAACACTTCTCAAAACTGGTAAGGAAAATTGGGATATTTGAGTCTTTCACTTCTTTATTCTGTGAAATTGTGAATATTTCTGGCCCTCAAGAATAATGGAACACGTTCCATTTGACTTTTTGTTTCATGCACATGTGTATGATCACCCATATACAAGTGCCCCTTACTGATTTTGCGTGGTGTATATTCTGGCTTTAACCTTGTGATTATCTAGTCCTGTCAGGTCGGGCAATAGGATGATATACACAAATGTGATACTGTACCTTGCTATGCTGAATTAGTTAGATCAGACCAACAATTTCTAGGATCATTGCCTAGAAAATTGACTGCATTAAGATGTCAATCTCATGATATAACATTATATATCCTGTGACAGAGGACTTTGTCACCCTTTCCTGTTGTGGTGTTTTATGTTTGGTGGACACAAAATGTGCCACATGCTGGAAAGTCACATGCAACTAAATGAGTTCTCTGTTGAAATCAGTCTCGCTTTGAGCGAAACAGTTCAGATAATAAGTCACTTTAAAGAGGTCCAGTACTATGGCATGGCAGTTTCTCCTGAAAAGTAAAACATATGACTACACTAGATTAACTTTGGGTGTACTAACGTTATGTGTTAGCTCTCTGTTAGCTCCATCTATCTGTACAGCAGCACCCCCAATTGGAGTGTTAAAACATGACAATGGAAGTGTGACAGAAGAAGAAAAAAAGAATAAAAACTTTTCCATACAATTCAGCCAATGTAAACTGAAAAAAATACATCTAACACGTGGTTTTATCAACAGGGTTTGAATTAAAGCTGCAACATAACAGACTGTAATTAAACAGCAACAGCTGAGGGAACAATACAAGCAGCCCATCATCCCGCCATAATCCTCTATTACAGTGTGCTGAACCTCACCTTGTACTCAGGTAGCTGCCGGAGGAAGAAACAGGCCAGAACTTCATCACAGTGAAAGCTGCCGTTGTGGGTTCCGATCTTTTTAACCGTCATGTTGTCAGTGCAGCGCTTCTTTGCTTGACTCGACATGTATCGCGGGTCAATGCGAGTAACGTCTACAGAGAGTAAACGACAGCAGTTGGCTTGTGAATTCAACAGTCGGAAAACACGTGCCGGTTTGCACAAGTTTATTTGAGATGTGATTTTAGTTAAGTTGATTGCAGCCGTGCGTACACACCACATTCAGACACGACTTCACACGAGACGTGCCGGGGGCGGACAGATTTGGCAGCCGGACCGGATGTGGTGCATCTGTTTTAGTGGACCGAAAGAACCCGAGGGACGGTGAAGTGTTTGTTTGTCATACAACCATGGAATTAGTTTTTTTCTTCGCTTTATATTTTCTTTAACATGCATTTGTGACCATAACAACATAATTGGAGGCAAATTAAGCGAGATATTAGAGATTTTCGGGATCAAAATCCATTTTATATAATAACTACAATTGTGTGACAGCAGAGGGCGCTGAAGTCACTGCTGTGGCTGTTACATTTCTACAGTACAACAGTGATTATAAAGTACAGTTACTCGCTTGTACCTCACTTTAGTGATTTTATGTATATAGCCCAAAATCATAATCACATTGCCTCAGTGGGTTTTACAACCTGAAAAGTGAACGACATCCTCTGTCCTAAGACCCTCGATTCAATTGATTAAAGGTGTCATTTTGAAATATTGCCCTCCTGTCACACTTTTAAAGTTACAGATCTGAAATCATATTTGACTTCAATTGATGATTTAGATCTGAATAACAAGAAATTGGCAAAAATAATTTGACAACAAGGCTATTTAGACATTTCAAATTCACTCATTTTGATTAGCGGACCTCTAAATCAGGCATGTCCAAACTATTCCACAAAGGGCCGGTGTGGCTGCAGGTTTACTTTTCAACCAAGCAGCAGCACACCTGACCTGACTCATTTAATCAACTGATCTCAGTCTTCAGAAAGTTGATTGGTCAAACTGTGTGCTCTTGACTGGTTGGAACAAAAACTTGCAGCCACACCGGCCTTTTGTGGAATAGTGGGGACATGCCTGCTCTAAATTGTATTTTGTTTTGTTTGTTTATGTTTGGTTGTGCTGAGAATAGATTGGAATTTTGAACTTGTATAAATTGGGAATGGAAGAAACCTCAGGAAGAGCCAAAGAGGAGATATCTCTTTCCCAAAATGGACAAACGTGCAATTTGGCCCATATACAGAACAGAACAGAGCAACAAAATCAAGGTGTACAAATTTAATTCACATATCTGATACAAATAAAATCAATAAAACATGTATGCTTGTTAATACTTGTAGTCACCACACTTTGTCACGAAATATTTTACTTTTTGTTCAACTACATTTATTTTTCAACCTTAGTTTAGTTTACTTAAGAAGGGACATTGTAAATTAATAAAATACATGCATATGCACATGCATCAACACATCATATGAATCAGATAATACATTATTTTGTACTATTATGGATAAAACTAGCCAGTATGCTATATAACATGTCAAACTTGCCCCACATTAAAGGAGCACCATGTAGTTTTGGATAAGAAAATTTTATCAGGAAAGGAATGTAATGTTTTTTTTATGCCTAAAAAACTAAATAGACATGATGTATGACATGAGTAATAATTACAAACTAAATAAACAAACCCCTTTTGTTTCATGACTGAATAAACTAAATGAAAAAACAAGTGATCTTAGGACAACACCATTAAAAACTGTTTAAACTGTTTATAAACTGTCTTTATATCTGGCGGACCCTGCCACCTCTCTAGTTTCAAACAGAGTTCCGGGGACCTTATTTTCATTTGAGAACAGCTTGTTTATTCAGCAATGGAAAAAAAGAAATATTTCTGAGTTTGTATTATTACCTCATTAATATTGTAAATATTAACATTCTGAGATCTGAAATTCTGAATCTATATTGTGCTTCTTAAAACAGCTAAAACATTGCTGATGCTCAACACATCAATATTCATAATCCTTTTATATACATAATTATGATTTTTTTTTAATGATTTTTAGAATTAAGGTTAAAACGAAAGGTTAGAAAATAGAATAGAATAGAATAGAATAGAATAGAATGTATTATTGGCAGGATTACTAATTGGGCCCCAGCTTGCATCTGCTTCAGGTCAATGGTCAAGGTCACATACACACATATTGCTTCTGTCTGGCCCCAATTGGACTTTCAAAACAAAAGACACAAAAATAAATGATAATAGATACAAGGAGAAAATGGTGGTCCTGATATTTTGCTATGGGTTGAGTAATATTGTTGTTCTTTGGTTTTAAGTGATAGTAGAATGTGTATGTTTAATGACAGTGGTATGATTATAGAAGCCTATAGGAGAATTGTCTCTTTAACCATAACAACGTTCGCCTTGTATCATCCCTCTTTATTGAACATATAGATCAACGGAAGTCTGCAGGCAAACATAAGCGAGTATAAATAACACACTGGAATTGTGTGGGATCATTAAGGAGAGTCAGCCTCAGATCTCACCCGCAACTCCCGTTCTCGCGGGATCACCTTCAAGATTTATTGACAAGGTAATTAGCCAGATGGGACCCCTGCACGGAGTAGTGAGGCTGAGCGGAGGTACCATCACGTCTTTCGGGGTTTTTCTCGTGTGGAAATCTGTTCTTCCCTCATTTACCAGCCGACACATCAGCTGGAAACCAAACAACCCAGCGTGTCACCGCATTCAGCGACACCGAGCCTGAAAAAAGGTAGGTTTGTCTTTAATTTCCTGCTAGAATTATGATCGCAGAATCTGTTTTTCCTGCAGAGCATCAATCATCCGTCCTGCTCCGTGTGGATACACTCATCTGGTATGGTGCGCACACACATATTCTTCGGGTGCAATTAACTGCAATTCCCTTCGCTCGGGACAAAGAGTGTTTGAGGAACACAAGATTTTAATCTGTAATCCAGGAGAATATTTGCTGCCGTGTAGGTTTTGTGCACCACAGCCAGGCGGCGCTGTAGGTCAAATCATTCCGCCGGGCTGCTGTTTGTCGTGTTGGTCGCATATCACCATCTCACCATCGCACGTTGACAGCTCTTTATTTCAGCCTAATGAAATCGATAAACATTGATTTAAGAGTGGGGGGCTTCCATTTTCCTGAGAGGGCAGGGTGTAGGGTTTCTCCTGACAAAGATGGCCATGGTCCACCTACATGTTGGAATAAAACAAACACAAAAACAAATCAGCACTATCATGAGGTTTTAAAAAAATCTTTTTGGGGGGGAGGGGGGAGTTAAAATGTTTGAGGGGCCAAACTTTAAGCATTGTGCCAAAAAGGGAGAGATGTGTTTCAGTTTTACTTTTACTTGCTGATAAAGACAGACTGCATTGATAGAATCAGCGTTTAAATCATGAAATAACTCAAGATGAGGCAAGATTATTGCATATGTGAGAACTGGCCACCTGTCAATTCCATACTCAAAAAGATGAGGGAGCAGTATATCACCAGAGTAACTGCTAACTGTACTTGCCGTTAGCTAGATAGCTCAGTAAGCTGTGCAGCTAGCGGTCTGGATTGGGAGCTCGGGCACCAGGGGAGTGTTTGTTTTTCACACAGCACAGGAGCTTTGGACTGTGATGGACTGGGGCCAGCTGGTTAGCATGCTAACTTCAGCAAATATCTGTGGATCGCAATATTTTGACATCATAATGTCAAAACTGCTATTTATTCACCTTGTGTTGATGATTTTGGTAGTTGTTATATGATTATACTTATGATAATCACATTAGAGGTGCACCATGTTGTTTTATAGGAAGACGTTTTAGTCAAAAGAGAAATATCTTCCTTAATCTTTTTTTTTTTTAATGCCCAACAAGGTATATAAATACACTTTTGTCATTGCCATGACTGAATAAACTGAATAAACAAACTGACCTTAAAGGACGACACAATTTCATACTGTTTTACTTTGTGTATATGTGGCGGATGATACTAACTTTCTAGCTTCAAACAATGATCTGAGGACCTTATTTCCCTCTCAGAATAGCTTGTTTATTCAGTTATTGCAAAGATATTTTGTATTGTATTGTATCATCACCTCATTAACATTGTAAATATAAAAAAGTTTTGTTTGAATTTCTTGTCCAAAACTACATAGTGCCCCTTTAAGTTCAATATAAATATACAATACAGTTTGTTTTTGTTTTTTAAATATGTTTCAGAATAATTCGATGGTAAGAACTAAAAGCGTTTTTTTTAAAAACAGCTTAAGTTTGATCATTTGTTCCAACGTTCACATCTTCTTAATCCCATTCATAGTCACAGTTTAAATGAGTAGATGCATTTGGTATTTTCTGTTCTTTCTGTTGCCTTCTGGCCTCAGAGCTCCTCATCAGCACCATGGACAGCGACTGCACTGACACAGCCGGCTGGTGATGCCGCACAATGGCTGTTTCTCTTTTGTTGGCTGCTGTTGTTTACGAGTTTTTTTCACATGTCATTCATATCATCTCATTCTAAATGTGTCATCGCCTCCTTCACAGTTTGGTAACACGTGATAATTGGCCTTTCTCACTTCATCTGAATCAATGACTCTTAACACAGGTAATATGTGATCCAGTCAAGTGGGTAATTATCATAATTCTGTATAATTGGTGACTGGTATTCCTCCAGAATGCAAATTTAGGAAACAATGCCTCTCCCTCTTAATATTCTGCATACATTAGGCAAATTGGGGACGGATCATCTCGTCTTTAACAAGTTATAAGTGTTGACAGAATATTACAGCTGCCTAATGGAACAAACACGTGTGAAGACAGAAGAAGAAAGGTTCAGATTTATTGGCTCAGGGCCATGAGTATGTGACAAAGACAAGCAAAATACACAATGGAGTCATAATAAAGCAGAGACAGGAATGTGATGGATTATGAATTATTTAAACAAAAGGAGGAATGTTCAAGAAAGCACCTAATTTACCAATAACGCTTTACTTAACTGACACAATCAGCTAGGTTTTTTGGTCACTCGTGAAACATAATAATCTCTGTTGCGTCTTTATGGAAAAATCCCTCAAATGTAATAATCTTGGGAGGGAATGTCACTCTTTAAGGTTTAACTTCCTCCACACTAAGGCCAATGAGGAGCCACAACAAGTACAATACAACTGACAACTAAGATCTGAAACAAAAAGAATCCCAAAATATCCAGTGTCTTTGTTTTTGCCTCGAGTAGAACTCTAGCTGCCCTCTTTTTCCCAAAAATCCAATGAGTCACGGTCACAGTCAAAATGAAATAAACAAGCCTGAAGGTAATGTTCATCCGCCAGCCTCCTGCTCCGCTGACCATCCAGCCCTGTATCACACAGCCAGCCTGTCCACCATTGGCTTGCCCCGAACCATGAGATTACAGTTGTGGGTGGCGACCGAGAAAACGTCACACTGCTGCCTGTGATTTTTTTTCCCTGCTGCTTCCAGTTTTACACGCACCGATGATGGGAAATGAACCTGCCCTGGGTTGCCTTAAAAGGAAGCGCAAAGCAGCGTTCAATCAAAAAGTCAATGATTTGTTATAGGGCGAGGGTACGTCACAGTCCCCTGTGTTATAACACTGCAGTAGCTGCTTTGATCAGTATGTTGTCTTGGCTGTGGATTATTAACCTTTGTTTTAACACAAAGATCATGGGGGGGGTAGGCTCTCATTTACAATGATGTCGAGTAACAGTTTAATATCAAAATAAAGATACTAATTATCAAAAGATACTAAAATAAAATAGGTATATAATTAAAATTCATAAGAGATCCAAAAATGCAATAGAATAAAACAGGTAATATTTGAAGCTGGATGGTTTTAAATTCACCGCGGTGGTGAATGGTATCAAAGTGTTAACTTTATGGGCACTTTGTAAGCTTGGTATACAATATAATACATAAATAACCTTCAAGCTTCTCAAACAATGGATTTATTTGATCTTGATTATGTTATTGTTGACACAAATCAGAGAAATTTGATCTCATTGTTATTATTGTTGTTGTTGTTGTTAATGTTAAAGGGGCAATTTATGAGACGTGGCTAGAATTTTAGTTTAAAACATTAGTCTAACATCATAATCAGAGTACGATGAAACAACAGTGGTGACGTCTATGTACTGTGGAGCAGAGATATCTACTGAAATTAGCATGCTAACCAGCTAGCTCCTGCCCATCCTGTCTCCTATCACTACTTTGTACTGTAAAAGGTGATAGTCCGGTAGTTTCAGCTGGGAGAGAGCAGGTCAACAAAATAATCTCGCAAAAAATTTAAATTTAAATATTTGTACACATTTTCTGTACTTAAGCCCACTGTCTGAATTCAAGTTTCGGTGTTTTACCAAACTAAGACGAGCTTAACTGCCTTGTTAACTCATCCTAAAACATACTTCATTAAAACTCACCATAAATTAAACAAAACTCACCAAAACTCTTCTGTCTTGTGATGCAAGCAGACTCCTGTCAGCTAAAAGGGGTGCTTAGCTCTATGGCTAACTGGGCTACTTGCTACGTAAGCTAGTCGCTACCCAAGTCCCAAAAAGAGTGCCAGGCTTTGGAGCCAGTTTTTTAACATTGTTCGTAATTAACACATTGTTTACATTATGAAAGATGTGGCTGTAAAATGGTGTATACATTTTTGTTGAGCATCACAACCCCTGCAAAATGAACCACTGAGTCAGATCCCATTCAAGTTAGCTGGGCATTAAACCAGAAGGCAGTCAGCTCAGTCGGTGGAAGTCTGTAGTGCGCTTTGCGTGACGCACAAGGATGATCCAGGTATTTTCATACCTGGGAGGTTGAGCCTTGTGGGCTTCAAGCCCCACTGAGCAGCTTTCATATGAATGAATGTATCCAGGTTGCATCCAGGTCTCGTTATGTGTCCATGATCGCTACAACTAAAGATAGCTTCGGCAAAAAAAAGCGAAGCCATCAGAGGTTGGCGGTTATGTTGCCCCCTAGAGTTTGGAGCTACCTATATAGACATAGCTGGTGTAAATCTACACCCTTCCAAATGACCTTTAGTCTACATTATGACATTAATAATGTATGACCATAAAATGAATACAATTATTCCAGTCTCTGTTACTTCACCACTGTCATTGTGGCTACTTGTTCTATTAGTGCCAGGCTAAAAACACTAGATGTACACACTGACTGAATTAAAAGAATCTATAAATGTAATTAGTGATTTCAAACATTTTCGTTGTCTGATCCTCGCCCTGGAGCACGTTTGGCTGTTTGCACTGAAACCGCCTTGGTCGACCCTGAGGCCTCACAAACCTCATATTTTTTTGATTCGTATTTGTGAGAAAACACCTACTTAGGTTTGATGCTTATGCTTCTCTCATCCTGTACCCTGAGAGGAGGAGCCCATTTACATGAACGGATCTAATGAGATACAAACTGACTCCCCTGCAGCCAAAAGAAAAGACCCTCAAAACAAGAACCCCCCCAAAAAAATCGTCCGTGTAATTACCAACACTTCCCCTGTAACAGCTGGTGAGCCTCCACACTCAGGGGCATTTGGGAAGTGTAGTTAATCCAATGATAATCTTGAGCATGGTTTACACATATTATCGCTTTAATTGCTACGTGTGCTGTGCAATTATAGCGTCACCAATTACACGGCTATAGTTTACTAGCCTGTCTAAGCATTCGGTTTCCCCGCTAATAGATGCCCCCTTATCATGGCATGCAAGTGAAGCCACCAAGACGTAGACTAATGGATGTACATTGACATAATGAATTAATTATATGTTGCGGGGCAGAGTGGTGGAGGATACTGCTGAGACATGCCGGGGATAAAGTGGAGAGAGATTTTTAAAAATAAAGGGGACACTGGATTGATTATTCGAGGCAGCCAATGAAGGTGGAGAGAGAGAGAGAGAGAGAGAGAGAGAGAGAGAGAGAGAGAGAGAGGGAGAGTACTGTATGTGAGTGTGTGTGTGTGTGTGTGTGTGTGTGTGTGTGTGTGTGTGTGTGTGTGTGTGTGTGTGTGTGTGTACATGTGCGGCCATCCATTAGAATGCAGAGTGCATCCTCCAGTGTGAGTCACCCGCGTCCCTCCCCACCCATCCACCCACCCACCTCACACCACCAGCAGCAGCATCTCACTGCAGTCACCGCCTAATATTACGCCTCTGACTTCACACTGGCCAACTGAGGATCCTGTTTCTACGGCAACACGCTCCATACTCCGCCCCCCCCACCTCCCTTCCCCTCCCTCCTCTCCTCCCCTTTCCCGGCACAGACCATGTGACTTTCAGGAAGGCTTCTCCAACCTCCCCTTTATTGTTATTAACCCTCTCCTGACTGGAGCGCCGCCAGAGGCTCTCCACAGCAGGCTGCCTGGCCGACTTCTCGCCTCTCGAAGGTTTCAAAGGGAAAATCAGACGCATCTCTAATCTCGCTGGAAGATCAAAGCGGCGCTTGATCTAAATGTCGGATTTGCATATTTTAGAGCACGCTGGAATGAGTCAATATGGTTCTTCAGTTGTCCCGGACGCGTCTTGTCAGCGAGAGAGTAGTCAATAAAGTTTAAAGAGGCGCTGGTCAATATTTGAGACGGCACTATGTCGTTTCGGAGATTAAACTCAAACTCAGGATTTTTAGATTTACAATATCAATGAGGTAACAAAACAAACTCAGAAATGTTTACATACCTTAATAAACAAGCTGTTCTTAGAGGAAAAAAGGTCCCCAGAACACTGCTTGAGGCTAGAAAGGTGGCAGGGTCCGCCACATATAAACAAAGGTCAGTAAAAGTCAGTTTGTTTATTCGGTTTATTCAGTCATAGAAACGAAGAGATTTTTTTAAAATTTAGATTCTTGAGGCATAAAAAAACAATGAATGAAAATCCATCTATTCTGATTAAAAGTGCACCTTTAATGATCAGTGGATCCTGGTATGTGAAACGGTTTTGCTTATAACAGAAGTTCTCCTTTTTTCTATAGACTGGTCTAATGACCAGCTTGTTGTTTTGTTTTTTTGGTCCACAAATTTACTAATATCATTCATTCTCACTACTTTCAACAGTGTCATTTTCAGCCCCAAGAAGCAAAAAAAAAAAAAAAAAACCCACTGCCCAGCCTACAGTGGAGCATTTACTCCTACTCATTTTTGGTAGGTTTCTGGAGCCGCGACCAATACGCACAGATTCTTTACAACATAATTGCAGAGAATGTCAAGTCTCTCTTGCAGTGAAATTAAATGGCTACTCTTATGGCGATAGCCTGCTGGCAGATGGAGACATGCAATGCTTTTCTAAATGTCCAAACAAAGACATGAAACCTACAAGGTCAACAGTAATTGTTTGCTTCATGTGTATTATTAAAGCGTCATCGTATCAGCCTGTCGTATTAGCAGAAGTGTTCATTATGGGCCAGTGCCCATGATTTTATTTTAAAGCCTTTATCGACCAAAACCAATAATGGGAGGATATGAAAATGTAATGTATAGATTAAAAAAATACAACAAAAACATACTGATTGACTCTATGTTACATGGTAAGAAACAAATCGCAGATAGGATAAATATCTATTAAAGTCTACATTCTTCTGTCATAAAAAACAATCTAAGTGGGGAATGGAGCTGAATCCACGTGGACACATCATCTCCTCTTGAGTTTGTAATCCACAGCACTTCTATCTTTTGTGGTGATGCAATAGGCAAACCAAAGCTTTAATCTCTGTGACAGGCTTAGGATTTTGTATTGACTGGAAAGATGCAGACTCCTAATCAGGAAATCAATGAACGACTGCATGTTATGAAGCCAGACAGCTTTTTGAAGTCACTCACATTAGGATATTCATGATTATTATCATAGAAAGTCACCACGACCAACTTGGCCTGAGCAGTTTTGACGCAACATAATCTTAAATTGCCCCCTCCCTAGTGATGATATTATCGAGCATCCCTAAATGCAAATATTGTTCCATGTTTGCTGGGTGTGGAAATAGGTAAATGTTGGCAACATCAGTTAGTGGTAACTGAAAACATGCGTATACGGCAGACGACTGCAGAAGCACTAATTTGTTTACCTTTTTTTGTTTTCGGTCAGTTCTCTATCATGACGTCTTCTTTCCGCTCTTGAGTATGTGGTGCTGTAATGCAAGCAAGGTCAAGTGATGGGAGGCGTCAAACACTCATCCTTTATGGAGTTTTTAAATGGAAAGAGGAACCTTGGCGTCCGGCAGTGATCTCACCTGCACATTGCCTCATTGGCTGAACTGTTTCCTCAGCGTCCCGTCGGGAGATACATAGGTTGTGTCTGTGTGTGTGCGCGCCTGAACACACGCGCGTGTGTGTGTTTGTGTGTGTGTGTTTGTGAATGGATGAAGTTTATGAATGAAAAGTCTTCTTCCTGAGCTGCAGACAGGAGGTGAGATCATCTTGTTGAAATGGAGAATCCCCCACCCGCCAACCCTCCTCACACACCCACCGATGCCGGTTGGCGCCAATCTTAATGAATCCCATCAGCGGGCAAAATGGAGTAGTCGTGGCAACCTGATTGATGACAGCACAGTCCAATATCAGCTCCCCTCGACAAACAGGAAGGGATGTCTCTATCGTGGTTATTGACACAGACATACAGAAGAACACACACACACACAAACACACACTTACCTGTGTTTCATCCGAACATCTAAAACAATGATTCTGCCGCGGTTGGCTCTCAGTCAATATTATGTTGTCACAGAGTGCCAATTATCTTTTGCTTTCTTTGTTCACGTTCCCGTTAGGAACAGAGTTGAGTGGATTTGATGATTGGCCACCTATTCAGCTGTGTGTGAGGGAAAGTGACAATGAGTAACACAAGGGGCTCTCGATGAAGATCCATAAATAGGCTCTCCAAAGAGCCAGGAACTGCCCTCCCCCTCTGTCCCTACACCCAACCACCCACACACACACACACACCTCTAATCTACCCTTCCCCCTTAACCGGACTGGGACAATCTGTAACTGCTTGGCACCGGTCCGTTCACAGCATTCTGTGCTCTCATGTATACTCACACACACACGCACATTCCTCCTGACATCCTTCACTGCAGGCTCCTGTTAATTCCCTCCTACAGATTACGAGGCATGTTTCCAAACAATGCAGCATTTTGCATCAGACGGTGGTGGAGTGCTGAGCAGCCAGGTTACGGCTTTGCACTTGTAATTGCGCGCTTTTTTTTTTTAGTGTGCTTAGTCTTGAATTACACGATGACCTTTGCTTGAACGCACTGTTAAAAATGCTCCAACTGACCATCAGAATCGGGCACAAACACATTAAAAAGTATCCTGTCACAGATTACAAATATGTTCTCATAAAATATTTAAAAATAAAAAGCTTTATACTTCTTTAATTGAAATACAAGTAATTTGACATTTCAAAAATACAAAAAGACATTCTATACAAACTGATACGTGGCATTTTAGCTATTTAGTTGCTTTCATATGGGTTGTGTCCGGTGTTAAGTAGCAGCAGATGGGAGCTCTTCAATCACAATGATGTCATTATTTTGTGCTATTTAGTTTATCATTCAAGTCACTTACTTCATCTGGTCCTTTAACTCCTAATGGACTCTGATTTTACATCAAACATAGATCAAGTCAGTGGTTAAAACAGTTTTCTAATGGAAAAACATTAAGCATATTTCATGTAGTATTAATAATGAACTGATAATTGATTGTTATGGCATCGGACTATCAATTAAAGATGTTGCTTAAAATTGCAAGGGTTGAAAGAGTACGATATACATGTCATTATTAATATTATCGATTACAGTGATCCCTGATATAATGAAAAACAAAAGGGTTCTAAGGTTGAACAAACCTGTTCGAAAAATGCGAACTGACAGACATGGAACTTGAAATACGACTTTTTTACTGTATACTTCAATGCCATAGATAAGGAAATATAAACTGTATGATAATCATTTTCATACCGCAGTATACCTTGAAAACAGTATATCGCTGCTGCCCACAGGAGAGCGCATGTAGCTCATTTTGAATCCACTGTGCAGTCTTAAAAAAAAATCAATGGGAGCCCCGCTGCATACATTTTCTGAAAAAGCTGTCGCTTTGGAGATTTGAAGTTTTTATCTGATAAGGAGTGATACCCTGCGGCGTTCATTCTGTGCCTGTTTCTGCCGGAGTAACCACAACAGAAGCACAAGCTGTGTTGGTGGACTTCAGAGGCAGCAGCACGGACCCTCAGAGGACTGAACATCCCCGACGAGGAGCCGCACTGCAACATACAGGCACCGTTAAATAAATCATGAGGAAAGTTTTAAGAAAAAGATAGAAATAGAACAGAGGATGTTCTGCTCCGTTCAGACCGCCTTGAGACAGAGCAGGGACGAGGAATTACAGATGTGGATGGCAAGAATGATTAAAGTCGCTGGTTTTGCCGGCTATTTCTATTTCATGTGATATTAAAACCCAGATTAAACATTCATAAACCATTTTTTGGCGAGGGCTCCTCGAATATTAATTTGGTAACTTGAAAAATACTTTTCCATTCGATTATGAAATAAATAAGCATTCAAGTGAGCTGTCAAAAATCATTTTAGAGATGCAACAATGCTCTGACAGTGTTCGAATATGTTGCAAAAAAGATAGTTAAACATTTAATGACTTGCATAAGACAGGTCCATTATTATTTTGCTGCTGCTATTTTCATTTCCCCTTCGTGGGTGTAAAGATGTTATAAAAAGAGAGACAGAGAAGACACACAATGCAAAGTGCTCTGAAAGAAAATAAATCTTATCTTCATTTGGCGAGGCTTCGTGTGGAAGCAGAAGGTGGAGAATGACTCATAAGAAATGAAACAGAGGTAAACAACTTTCTAACTGTAATTTCACTGGAGGTATCACTTGAAGATGGTGCAATGATCTCACTTTCATCAGAATTTCATAAAGCCCTGCAGAGAGGGGATGACGAGGGGGAGGCTTGAAATTCTTGTGTGCTGTGCAGGTTCCTCAGTCTCACATGATCGCTTGGCGCACTAGTTGGGGTTTCCCCACCGTCTACAAGCGGAACGATGAGGTCATCGTTATAGGGCTTAAACCCAACACGAGTTTAATCTGGGAGATAAGGGCTGGATTTGGATTTAGCACTCAAAAAGGGTCACGTAGCGACAACCAGTTAGACCGTCGGTAAATACACAGCTCAGACACGGGATCTCCAGCTGCACCACTGACTCATATCTGCCTCTGTGTCAGCGAAATAGTTCCACTCTTGGAAGATTCTCCAGCGTTGACACTGATTTCATGATCTCCCCCCCGCAGAGATGCTCTGACATCCTTTCATCACGCAGGATTACCCTGACTTAAATGTGCGAGCCGTGTGATTATGTAGTGAGTTGTTTTGTGTTGTTCATTCATGAGGCTCACTATGATAATCAAGTGTACGTTTACTGTGAAATGGCTCAACGTAATCCACTAAATATTCAAAAACTGTGCTCGAACTTCACCGTAAAACCCTTAAAAAGACTGCAAATTGTTGTTATTAGCAACTATTGTGGACGTTAAGGTCTGAAAATCTGTTATTTGTTTATTTTTGGGCTTTTTTTAAGCTGTCTTTTTGCGCAGCATTCTGCACCTGCTTTATGTGACTTTCTTGTGTCTTGTTTGCATTAGTTTTACGCATGACTCAATATGGAAAGCTTCATTCGTTCTTGTATCATGTCAAGGCCTTGAGACTAACCCCTTGAATAACAGGAGCAGGACCCCTTGAGGATGAGGATCGCATTAGGATCTTCAAACTATAGGACTGGTCCTTTAAATTAAGGCGGTTATATTTCTAGGCTACATCAGAATAAAGTATATATCGTAATATTTGAAAAAGTCTCCTTTAAAACACTTCATAAACTACCATTGGTTACAGTTACAGCTGGCGAGACTGACAAACAATGTTGTGGTCTGTGTTTCTGTGTTTTTAAGTGTGAAACTACGTCGGCGATCTCCAACCAGTGTTGTTGTCGATTCAACCAGGTGTTTTTCAGGAGACCTGGGGTCATTTCCAGTCATGTTTGTGGCAACTGAAACAGTAATTTTAATCCAAAACCCTGATTTTATCAGAACCATGACCAACTGATTTTTGTGTCCAAGAGAATAACAGAAAATGGAACCTAAAGTTTCAACATAAAGAAACCGTGCTTGAACGTATTCACGCTTTGCAGGAACTTACTGAGCTGACATTTATTCTGGCGATTGGGTCGGACGAAGTTGTGGAACTGAACGTCATCGGGACTTAAAAAATTACACCCGAGCATCTTTTTTTCTGGATTATAATTTCTGAAATAAAAAAAAAGTTTTCGCATTGAAAACTTATATCGCCGATACCGGGCTTCAACATCGACCAGACGGTTTCTTTTCTTACCGTATATCATATCATGATATGACGATAATCGTAATCCAAGCTCGTGTACAGTCATGTCAGTCATCCTCAGCCCTACATCAAAACACACAAAGAAGAGATTTGTGTAGAAAGTTTGCTGAAATCAGTGTGATATTTGATTTCATTCAGGTTAATTGAAGCCGCTGAGGGAAACAAATCACGCCTGGGGAAAGTCCCATTTAGGTTCCTTCTGTGCTCTCTGAGAGAAATGGGTCAGTAGAGATTGGAGATGAAGATAATAATGTAAAAAAAAAAAACCGAGCTGCCGTCCTTCCC
>CAEMYA010000009.1:268417-285029 GCA_903131615.1 Diplodus sargus
TGCTTGTGCTCACCCCACCTCCCTCCCACTGCCACCCCCCCAATGAAACTAGCTCCCTGTAACGCTGTGTTGTTTATGTCTGCAGCCACTACAATAGCGCAGAGCTCCCCCGGGACTCCTCTGCCAAATCTGCTTCATGAATTATGCATGGCCACGCTCTGACCCTGCGCCTCTCATCTCTATTAACGCAAACCTGACACACGCACACACACACACGCACGTACGCATGTGAGCATGCGCCAAGAGATGATTGTAAGAACACATAAACACATCCACAAATAGAGACACTTAATATTTCTTCTGACACGGACACATAAAGTCCGATAAGATGTCAAAAACTAAACTTGATGGAATAAACACAGCGGGCTTGAAGGTGGCAGATTTATACGTCTTCTTGTCTTTATCGCCTCCTGTTATTTTATCACCCGTTTGACTTCCACGTCTCCCCTCGGCTCCCCCTCCTCCCCTCCGTCTCTCATTGTCTCCTTTCCTCTCCTTTTCAATCCTGTGGCTGTTATCACTCCCATCCCATCTGCACCTCGCTGCTCCCCTCCTCTGCGCGGCACCGCGGTGGAGTCACACACGCCGGCGAGAGCTATACGGATATTATGAAAGTGAAATAAATAGGGGTATTGCGGCTGAATGCCCGCCTGCCATATCACAATGCTCCATTCTCAAGCTTTGATTGGAAGGCACAATGGAAAAGCAGGCGCATCGGCTGTCCTTTATTGATTGTGAAGGACTGCAGGCTGCCGGGGCGATGTTCTAAATTTCCTCAATTTCTCAGATCAAACAGAGCAGACCTGGGGTAATTCTGGTGCGTCAGATGTGGCCTTACGTCTTTACTGTGGGGGCCCATCGGCGACAGAGCCCACAATCTATCACTGTAGAGCGTTAATCATTTATATCATCCTTATTAATATGACAAATGTGTCTGAATCTTCCTTTCTCTGGGTTAAGAACAGCAGCAGAGCAGGCCGTATATTTTCTCTGTATTAACAGTCTGTCTCGGGCCACATGGACCCCTGGCGACCCGTGGGGAATCCCCCCCTTCCCCTCTTTTTTCTCTCTACACAAGCAGAGCCAGCACCACCGTCACTAACCCGCCACCACATTAGGCTCTCAAATCCCCTCCCCTGTTCCAGCCCCTCTCCTGAGCGTTGGACCCCTGTTTCGCGTCAGCCCCACAATGGCACTAAGCAGGATTTAGGAGGCTGAGGGAGAATTACCCACAGGAGATTAGAGCTTCCTGCCTGTCTGCCGTCACAGTGCACAGCCCGAGTCTTAGGTTAAGGTGAGGTTCAACTACTGAACAAGATATCAGCTGGGGCTCTGCGTTTGACTGTAAGAGCCGGGGCTTACAACAGGTTTTACTGTTACAGATCTGTTATTGCAAAACAGCAGCGCCTGATGTGGTGCCGTACACCCCCTGCTGCTGGCTTTAGTTCTACATAAAGTGTGTTTTTTTGTTTATTGTCGTGTTTTGATAAGCTGTAGGTTTACAGCTAGGCATGAAATGAAACTGAACTATTAAATGAAAACTTAAAGTAATAGTTAAAAGATCAATACCACTCTCGTATATGTAGAGTGATTATGAAGATACCGCTAGAGGAACCAGTTAGCTTAGCTTAGCACAAAGACTGGAAGCAGGGGGAACCAGTTAGCTTAGCCCTGTCCCACGATAACAAAAATCTGGCAACCAGCCCCTCAGCCAGATTGTTAATCGTACTAAAAAGTGTAAAAAATGACACCTCATGTTTTACAGTGGGCTATGTACTGATCTGTTACGTGAAGTTACTCGATCTGTAGGTAACTTTTGTAAGGACCAAACCATGTGGATTATCTTATGTTATGTTATGTCATGTACACTGTATGTTAGTGAATTTTCGAGGTGCTGGTAGGTGGGTTCTGCCACCTTTAGAGAGCGCTTGGCTCGCTGTTTCCACTGTTTACAATCTGTATTTTAATCTGTGCTCACCAGCAGCCTGCCGTAGCTTCGTATTGACTGGGCAGACACGATAGTGGTATTGATCTTCTAATCTAATTCTTGGCAGGAAAAGAGGTCAAATATGAAGAGACTGACGTTGATGTATCCAGACAGGGGATGACGTGTGCGTAATAAAGCAAAATGAATCATCACAACATCAAAAAAAAGGAGGGAAGGGAGGTGCCCCGGGAGCTCGTTTTGTAGCGTGTCATGCGCCCTCTCTGTCATCCTGTTTCCTGTCGTCTCGCTAAGCCGTCCTATTGAATAAAGCCATGATTCCTCTGCTCCACATCTGTAATTGACATGTTACTCATCAGCTACTTTCCCTCCATCTTCTTCCCCCCCCGTTCTCAGAGGCGTGGGAGGTCCCGTTCGAGGAGATATCTGACCTGCAGTGGGTGGGCAGCGGAGCCCAAGGCGCCGTCTTTCTGGGCAAACTGCACGGACAAGAAGTCGCCGTGAAGAAAGTGCGAAACATCAAAGAGACGGACATCAAGCACCTGCGCAAGCTCAAACACCCCAACATCATCACGTTCAAGTTAGTAGACACGATCAGCCGGATGGATTATTAGAGATCGTAACGACTCTGATGTGTTCTGTGTTAACATGCTGCACGTACTTCTCCACTCTATCAGGGGTATTTGTACCCAGGCTCCATGTTACTGCATCATCATGGAGTACTGTGCCCAGGGACAGCTGTATGAGGTGCTGAGAGCAGGCAGGCAGGTCCAACCATCTCTGCTCATGGACTGGGCCATGGGCATCGCCGGAGGCATGAACTATCTTCACCTCCACAAGATCATCCACAGAGACCTCAAGTCACCAAAGTGAGTTTTATAGACCATTTAACTAACTGTGTGATTACACTTTTTTAAATTTAAGTGTAAATCATAAGGTCACGAGGCTCCTTCTTTAATCTGTATCTCTGTCTGACTTAAGTGATGGTGAATATTTGGATATATAACAGTTCCCAACCTTTTCTGGGTTTGGATTCTCAGAAAAAAGCAATGTTTGCGTGTCACAGATTGCATTTCTCTACCAGTTGTGATTTGTTCATGTGCAAACTTCTCGGAAGCCAGAAGTGATGAAATTATCCAGTAATTTACATTGAAAAAACAAAGGTTATAGGAAAAAAATACCCATTACTTTCACCCATGCAATCACTTTATCTTGTGACCCACAGCAGAGTCCCAACTATAGACTGTATAAAATATGGATGGAAAAAAAAAGAAGAGAAAATGATTCTATTTCTCACTTGATTTCTCACCTCATTAAACAGTTTACTGTTGAGTTTATGGTCTCAATTGCTAGTTTAAAGTCTTCTTCAATGCTGCATTATGATTCCTTTTATAAATTATGGCCCCATTCAGAGTGAAACAGACAATAAAGCAGATTATGCTTTTAGAGGTGGCTAATTTGTAATTCACAAGTCGCTACCACGGCGTGTCCTCTGGGTCTCAGTCAGATCCAATCAGTATCCTCCCCGAGCTCCATTCGCTCATCCAAACACAGTCGCTTCTGGCTCCAGAAAACACCAAATCGCCAAATTGAGGGCTCATAGGGTCATCCACGAACTAATGGGTGACATCACAGTGGGTGCTGCTGTCACCGCCACTGCCTCACAAAGAAACATTTATGCCCCAATTTAGATGCTGTGATTAGGCTAATTGATTGGTCCTAACTGCCACACCACTGCACAGGTTCCGACAACACATTAAGTTGATGACGTGTCATGTTCCTCTACGGCCCAGTGATTGGTTTAAATCAGTATAAATATATAAACATTTTGTTTAAGTTAGCTGTTTTTACTTAAACATGTCAATATAAACTTGGCGCTCAATGTTTCGTTCCAGCATGCTGATCACGTATGACGACTCAGTGAAGATTTCTGATTTCGGCACGTCCAAAGAGCTCAGCGACAAGAGCACCAAGATGTCCTTCGCCGGTACGGTGGCCTGGATGGCTCCAGAGGTCATACGCAACGAACCCGTCTCAGAGAAGGTGGATATTTGGTAGGTGTCACAACCCTTTTTTACACTGACTTCTGCATTGGCGAGCCTTTTTGCGATTTTCTCTTATGGTTTATGTGTCATAGAATCTCGTTAGCTGCAGCCTACTACAGTATGGAGCGCCGGATCCTGTTTCCAGAAAATCTATTCAGTATTATGTACAATATCTCATTACATGAAATTCTATAGGGCCTCTGCCATATCTGATGGGTTGCCCTGTGTTAATCCCCCTCCCTCCCCTCCGTCCTCTCTCTCCCATCCTACATCCCTCCATCACTCTTCCTCTTGGTCCTGAAAGGAACGCTGGCTAATTTAATAATTGATTTGCCAGATGCTGCAGTGCTCAGGAGAGGCTGGAATAACCTTCTGAGCCTGCGGACGGTTTGGCCCGGAGCCAGCAGTGCATTAGCAGAGAAGTGAAAATAGGATTAAAAAGCTTTTGATGTGAAGAGAAAGTAAAGCACGGATGGAGTGTGCACAGTTTTGTTTAAATGTATGTAAATTGTGTAGTAATACGTACCACGAACACAGTGAGTCAGAAGAGGAGAGGCTGTGGGGAAGCGTTATGCGGGATGCGTTCAGTTTTGTTTTGCGCTGACGTACCGCACTTCACCAGCTGGTGCGACAGAGTTTTATATAAGGACTGTGCTAAAACGGCCAGAGGTAGAATTCAACATAAACGCATTGTAAGAAAATACAGGTTAGTGAAACGAAGTATAAGCTACACTATAAACTACACTACAAACTGCACTGAGCTCGCCACACAGGTCAACAAATAAACGTACAACATAAAGGAGAAGAGAGAAAAGAATACTCTAAATTACTAAGAAAAAAACAATAAATGGTGTAAAACTATTGATAAATAAACAGCAATAACTAAAAATCACATAAAGAGTGTCAACATGAGAAAATGCTACTGCAAGATGTAGGCTGACAATATGCAACCTGCCTACTGTGCTGCTACAGTATGATACTGCATTGCGTTGAAGAACGCAGAACAGGCACCTGACGATACCAAAATTGAAAACATGAAAGCGTACTGTAATCACTTCAACCTCGTATTTTCTTACGACATAAGTATTTTTATTGAATCACAGTGAGGCCACACATCTCTAAATCATCAGAAAATCTCAAATAAGTAATAATAAGGTGTTCCTGTTCAGATGAATGATCAATAAATGGTGATTACCTCAACTCTCTGTTGTTCTTTAGTTTACTCACATCTCTTTTATATTGTTTGTGTGGGGGATGCAGTGTGCAAGCTGAGCCTTCAGCCATGGTGACAGGAGTGGGGAGATCAAAGTAAATCAGGAAACCTACATAGGACTGTACATCAGCGAGCTAGATGGATTTATCAAGTCATTTCACCAAGATATTGTTAAAATAATAATTAATGCAGCTAGAATTTGCTTTACTTGGTTATGTAGCTTCTGGTTCTGTGGATAAAATGATCAATGATCAGTCTCTCCGCTGACTTCAAATTAAAATTGCCAGAACAGAAGCAGAGTGCAGCTGTTTTTCTTTGATGAACTGAATGCCCAACCTTGCTCCTAATTCCTGGATTAGTCTACAGCAGGACCTGAAGCTGTGAGATTTGATTATTGTGGTGGAATTTAAGTCAGTTTTAGACTAGAATAGTTCCCCCGTTTTATAAAATTGTTCAGTTGATTGTGTGTGTTTGTATTGTTTACTGTTTCAAGGTCACTCTTGAAAATAGAGATTTAAATTTCAGTTAGGATTTCACCTCTTTAAATAAAGGATTATATATTATAATTGTACTTGCTACTCTAAGATAACCGATGAATCACATTGTTGAATGTTATAATACTGTGTAGGAATACGTATGTAACATACATGCAATCCATCATCTAATTAACAGCTGATATTTAACCTGTTTTTTGCGTTGCCTTGAACTCAAGTGTCTGTTGTCATGCTTTTATATCACAAATCATAAACACGGAGATGGAGGGACTCTAAAAATACACATGTAAACACGACATCGCACACACACCCCCTCAGTGCTGCGTGCGTGATGCTATTGGCACCTTGGATACTGTACATGGTCACCATGGCAACCCAGAGAGTCAATGACAACAGACTTTCCCTAGTTACGTCCCCCATGGGGTGCTGCTCTCTGGCTCACCTACCGAACAGACATAAAGCTGGAGGTCCTCAGTGAAGCTCTGAGCTGTCGTGAAGTAAAGCGCCGTGTTTCTGCAAACGTTGGGGAATCATTTGTCACCGGTTACAAAGGCTAGACATAAGAATTATTTTCATTATTGATGAATCTGTCCTATTACTGTCAGGATTACTCGAATTGTATACAAATTATGAAAAATAATCATCACAACTTCCACAGCCCAAGGCAGTGTCCTCAAATTTGTGCTTCTTTTGTCCAACAAACTGTCCAAAACTCAAATTTTCTTCATTTACTGTCATAAACAACAACAAAAAAGCAGCAGTGTCCTTACATTTACTACGATTCACAGTAGTTTTTGCAGGAGGGATGCATTTATCAGTCTGATAACTGATCAGTTGAAGCTATCAACATCAAAAGCTTTTTCACAACGTTAAAGCTTCCATCAGATAGAACAGTTCTCAAGATTAATATCCACAAAAAAGTTGAAAGTGTGACATTTCAGCCGTGCTTCCTTTCATCGGTTCACTTCACATCTTTATTATCGTGCCTGAAAGTAAACGCCACATCTCTCTTTTTTTTTCTCTGCAGGTCCTTCGGCGTCGTGCTGTGGGAGATGCTGACAGGAGAGGTGCCCTATAAGGATGTGGACTCCTCCGCCATCATCTGGGGAGTGGGCAACAACAGTCTGCAGCTGCCAGTGCCCGATGGCTGTCCAGACAGCTTCAAACTGCTCCTGAGGCAATGCTGGTGAGCGGGCGGGAGGGGAGGAGGCAGACAGAGAGAAAGACGGAGGAGGGAAGAAGAATGATGTGGAAAAACAAAGTTGAGGCATCAGCGCTAAGAGGATATAATGATGTTAGAAACTTTGATACGGCGGAAGAGAGAGTGAAAGAAGAAAGAGAAGAAACATATAGATAGTTTATAACCAGGGAGCTTCAAATGCAATAAAAACCTTTCTGACAAAACATTTGTTTTAACTGTTCACAGGAACTGCAAGCCAAGAAACAGGCCGTCCTTCCGACAGATCCTCC
This sequence comes from Diplodus sargus, assembly GCA_903131615.1. Lineage (NCBI taxonomy): Eukaryota > Metazoa > Chordata > Actinopteri > Spariformes > Sparidae > Diplodus > Diplodus sargus. The sequence goes on from CAEMYA010000009.1 coordinate 275,585, forward strand.
TGCATCTGGACATCGCCTCAGCAGATATCCTGTCCACCCCACAGGAAACGTACTTTCAGTCTCAGGTGAGTTTCCTTTATCTCTGTCAGGAGTCCCACCTCAAAAACATACTTGACATCTCCACGATGGGTAAAATCAGTTTTTTTTAAATGATCATTTATCAGTAATAATAAAAAAGGTAGAACATTAATTAATTTTGCTTTTATGGACAAGTGAGTCAGAAATCTTCTTACTTTTCTTTCTTTTTAAACATATTATTCCATTGTCATATTCGATTGGACAGCTTAGAGAGAAACAAGATGGAGGGAGACGGGGGATGACATGTAGCAAAGGGCCACGGGTCAGATTTTAGCCCTGGGCCGCTGCAGCAATTGGTGGTAATCAAATAACAACAACGACTCGTGTTAATCGTCATGATTAATCTTTCAGTAAATAAATCAGGACAAGAAAACCACGTGTCAGCGATGCAAACCAAAAATGCTTGTTTTGCGCTCCAGCCACAGAACAGTGTGTTTAATTATGTTTTACCTATCACTCCAATCGGGCAAGTGAGCGACTAAATTTACAAGCCTAACGTTGCATTTTACTTGCCCCGGGCGTTCAGGCGGTCCCCATTGTGCAGCCCTGAAATCAAGTCAAAAAAGCACTTCATGTGACATGTGTAATTAAGGGACAATGCAATTGAGAATCATCAATTCTCAAGTCACAGTCTCCTTTTGTCAAATAACAACTTAAATAGTTATTAGATGTATGAGCTCTTAATAGAAGCCTCCTGTCGACAGCAGCCAGTGTCTCGACCAGTCATTTTGCTGTCAACCCCACTGCCATTTTATTTCCAGTCTGCTGCAGTAACTACAGGCAGTGCAGCTGCACAGGGGCCCCAAACCTCCCGGGAGCCCTGCTAATAATACCTGCGCTTTCAATCACAACATATTATTGTTGGTTCCTTTGGCCCTTTGTTCCTTGTAGTGTGAGTGCTGATTTGTGGTCAAAGAATGGACCTTTTTCATCCTGCCCATCATATCAGAGCGTGATGGAGAAGAAGGTCTGTGTGATGGAGAAAGACGGTGGGGGAGTGTGGGGGATGGGGAGCCCGTGACAAATATGTTAGACCATAGCGAACCCAAACAGATGAAGGACAGGAGACTTAGAAGAAAAAAAGTATAATTGTGTGGAAGATATGTGTTAACTCAGCCGTGCAGAACCGCGGATCCATTTAAAACTCAAGCATGAATAATCACGAGGACACACACAAACACACAAAATGAACACCATTTCATTTTCCTTCTCGGAGCAGCCCACCGCCTCCTCCTCCTCCGTTTACAAAACACAACCCTCTTTCACTCCTTTCCACTTATCCTTGATCCTTTATGTCTCCCCCCCTGTTCCAGTTCCTCCCCTCGCAACCCTGCCCAGTTTCTCTCCTCGCTGCCCTATAATGGATTTTTTCTTGTGACGTTAGAAAGAAGTATTTGCTGCTGGAGTGTATTGATTGCTTTAATGGCAGGGCGCAGGGAGCAAAGACAGAGAGAGAGAGAGAGAGAGAGGAGAAAGAGGGGACAGGAGACATAGCAGAGTGCGCACAGAGTCCATTAGCTTAATAAAAAGAGCATCAGTCATGCACAGACAGAAGTATACACACACACACACGCACGCACGGACACACGCGTGTGGTGCGCGCACATGCATGTCCGTGCACGCGCTCATACATCTGACTTCCTTTGTCCTCTGATATGACAGGTATCAGATAACAGCTGTCACGCTCCACTGTGTACCAGAAAATGCCCACGCTGCATTTTTTTTTGTGTGTGTTTTTTTTTTTGTGCTCTTGTCATGTCAGTTCATGTTGAGTTTCACTCCCTGCATATTGATTATCATCTGACGGCTTAATGGGTTCAGTTTCAGACACACGCATGAACCTCTGTAAGTGAAGAGATCGAGCTGCAGTGAAGCTTATTCTCAATGCTAATTCTTTTGTTGTTAGGAGTATGACTCAAGTGAGGTCTTGACACTGTGTTTTCCGGAAAATTATAAGGTTTAGGCGCGGCAAGCTGTTTTGAGCACCACCTCAGCAGGATTAATGTTAAAATCATTGTGGAGAACATCAAAACTAACTAATCTAATGGTTGTAGTTAGTCCTTAGCAGACTTACTTAGACAATTTAAACTCTCAGCTTTTTTCTGTGTTGTTTATTGATCATCTGCTTTTCCACCTTTTTGTACACAGATTTGGTGACAATATTGCTCCAAAAAAGGTTTAAAAATGGTGTAGTTCTTATTGAAAAACATAAAACACATTTCACCCCAAATCCCTCGACAAATACATGCACCTAATTCTTCCACTAACCTGAGTCGTTTATGATTATCTCAACGAGATAACACAGTCATTTTGAGCATTTTCAAGCGCACAAATCTAATAAAGATGCATTTAAAAAGAGTTGCTTGTAAATTGTTACACAGAGATAGAGCTGGAAAGAACAAGCTGCCGGAATATTAAATCCTGAATATATGATGAGACGATGAGGCGCCTTCTTTGTCTCCTCCTGTCTGCTGCATCTACAGAGGAAGTAACGACAGTCCCCAAATAAATGATCCGTCTGATTTTAAATTGCATGACCCTCAAAGTGTGGGCTGACTGATTTATGGCCAGCAATGATTTATACAGAATATAATTACACATAGTGGTAGTAAGTGAAAGCCGGAGGTGGTGATGGCGGCAGAACTATTGGGAGTAGAAACACTGATAATAGTAGAAGTGGTGGTAGTAGTAATTATCAGAAGAGGAGGAAGACACGTTTGTAATTTGAACAATCAAAACCATTTTCTTATCAATAAGATATATATGAAGTTGATGTGAGTCATTGATGCTCTCTGACGGCTGTGTTTTACGCGTGTCTCCAGGTGGAGTGGAGGGACGAGGTGAGGCACCACTTTGAGAAGATCAAGTCTGAGGGGACGTGTCTCCACAGGCTGGACGAAGAGCTCATCAAGCGACGCAGAGAGGAGCTCAGGTTAGTGGACGCAATCATGACGAGGAGGAACCCCCTTGAAATACAGATGGAGACGCACAGGAAGTAGCTCCACCACTTAGAAAGACGCGGGGGGATGTGAAAGCCGTATATTTATGGCAGTAAGAAGATCAATGTATTAATTAATGTCTTTTTTTTTGTTGTCTTCCCGCAGACACGCGCTGGACATCCGGGAGCACTACGAGAGGAAGCTGGAGCGAGCCAACAATCTGTACATGGAGCTCAACGCCATCATGCTGCAGCTGGAGATCAAAGAGAAGGAACTGCACAAGTATGAAAACCGCCATTGATTTACAGTAGATTTAAAAAGTCACCTCACAGCTGTACAACACTGACTGAAAGGGAATTTGACGTCTTTTTGGACACGGATCAACAGAATTATAACCTTAAATGTCAAAGTAATAACGCAATATTATGACTGAAAGGTCTTTTTGTCACGTCTAGCCAAAGTAACAGACGATAACAGTAATTATTAGTATTCAGGCAGACGCAGGGAAGCAGACTGTAGTGCTTGTGAAACGTATGGCACTGTAAAAGTAGGAGAACCAGGGCTGTAATCATTGAAAGGCTTTATCCATCAACGTTGGTTAAGGAGTGTGCTTTTGTAATAAAGTTCACCCGTAATGTGAAGCGAATGGCCATTATACCCAGTCACAGAGGGCCACTGCGCGTAACAAAATGCTCTCATACGACGAGCAGCCATTGACATCCATTAAACGAGTATTGGCTCTGTGTTTTAAACGCCAGGAGGGAGCAGTCACTGGACAAGAAGTACCCGGGCTGCTTCAAGCACCACAGCTCCAGACAGTCGGCCTCCTCCAACTCGATGGAGAAACTCCTGAAGAAACGCAACGTACCTCAGAAACTGCCCTCACACAGCAAGAGGTGAGACAGCAGGGAGACGTCTACGAAGGCTTTTGTTTGAGGATTAGTCTGCTGATTTTCCAGATGTTCTTACTTGTCCACCTTCAAGCGAGTAGCCATGTTGTAATAGTGCTGGGCTGATGAAGTCAGATCGAATCAAGCCAGCCCGTGTGATTATCCTTTAATTTATGTGGTCTAGACTGCTGATCTGGCTTCTAATTATTAATAAACACAAATTATTGTAAGGTTTATTCTCTCCCCCTGTTTTTAATTAATATTTTCCCTTTTCCAGGCCAGATTTATTAAAGTCAGAGGTCATCCTCCCCAAACTGGACTCTTCGATGACCCAGGTCACGATCCCCAACAAGGGCTCTACCTCCCCTGGCCGCTCACGCCGAGGAAAACCCCGCTACAGGAAGGCGGGTAAAGGCAGCAGCGGGGACTTGGCTCAGCTGAAAGCCACTCTCTCCTCTTCACTAGCAATGGTCAACTCCACCACATCTGTTCCCAGCAGCAAGCAGCATCTGGACCCGAGCGCGGCCCTCAGAGGCCTGCAGCACGATCTTCTGCTCAAGAAGATGTACTCCTCGAGCCCGGATCTCATTTCGACCACTCTGGAGGCTGAGGGCCGGAGGAAGGGGCAGGCCAGGCCGGGGCTGGACAGAGCCGGCAGCCAGAGCGCCTCAGCCGGGCTCGGGGAGAGTAGGACTGGAGGGCCGGATGAAGGGCCGGATGTGGGTGCGGGGACGGACGATCTGGCAGATACACCTCCACGCAGTGACACGCCCAGCGAGGACGCAGGTTCCATTCCGTTCTCCAGCAGCCCAGACTCGCCGTGTGGCAGGGGAGCAGCTGCAGGGAGGGCGTCCGTGCTCGGGAACCCCCGCGTTTCTCACGAAGGCGAAGAGAAGGAGGAAGGCACGGTGATCACACGCTCGCCCAGGAGTCAACGCCTCACGCCTGCAGCGCTGCTCTACAGGGCCGCGGTCACTCGCAGTCAGGTGAGGCTTTACCAGCAGTGTCAAACTTTGGGGAAATCAAACCATTCTGATGTCATTTGTCGCAGGTTAAGCAACGTACAAAACATTTTCAACAGCATCTGTCGAGAAGTTAAGAGAAAAATGAAACATTTCTTTGGTGGAATAAGAAGTCCAGACCAAACCTTTTGGTGTCTGATCTGCTGTATGTAATCACCATCACTCCATCAAGTGCATCCTCATTTTTAGGTATACCTAAAAAGACGAGATTCAGGTGATTAATGACAGAACACTTGATGAGGAGTGAATTACTGCCACCTGTGCATGCTGTAGCTGATTTGTCAGTTATAGTAGTACCTGAGAGCATTCTTATGTTAGATATGAGTTACGTGTTTTCAGGCACAATGTTTTCTGAACATGGTCCTATGTACAGTATCTACCCAGGGTGTCATCAGGGTCATATCCTACCAGATGGCTCCTCTTGGCAGGAGTAAGGATTATCAGTGTGCGTTGAAAGCGGAGGAAACACTGATGTCATGCGTGCTCTCACTTTTCTCCGCAGAGACGTGGCGTGTCATCAGAGGAAGAGGAGGGAGAGGTGGACAGTGAAGTGGAGTTGCCAAGGAGACGGTAAGAGTTCAATCCAATTATCATAGACCGGCTGCAGTTCGCATCCGTACACGCGTACGGAACATTTCATACGTTCGTTTTCACATAAATCCAAAAGAACAACACGTTTTCCCCCGGAAATGGTGTCGATTGGGCTTTGAGGAATTGTTTTCCTCCTCTTTGTTAGAGGTGTTAAAAAGGCAGGCTAGTTAGTGCACCTGGGTTAGACAATAGAGTCTTCCAACGCATCTCTGTTTCAGTTTGAATCAAAGTCTTGTTGTGTCAGTGAGCAGGAGGCTAATCAGCTGGAATAAGTGACAACGCCTGTGTAGGTGTGCAGGGCCTTTTACACATATTATGTTAACATCAACAGCAGGCAGTCATGCTGGTTCGACTTGTATATTCAGCCTAATGTAATGCCAGAAGTGGCTGAGGAAACAGAAACCTAAGCACCATGATCATTATCACATTTCTTGTACTTTACATCAACGAGGCCCGGCAGAATTTATACTGCAGCATGTTTGGTTTGAATCTCTCAACCCTTTTTTTTTCATCCAGCATAGCACAACAAAGTAAATAATGGCAGTAAAAAAAAAATGTTTGTAACTTTGCTGTATATGTAACCTCTGCTGTTGTTTTCCCACTCAGGCGTCCTGTGAGCATGACAAAGTGCCAGTCGCTGTCCACCTTCAGCTCAGAGAACCTGTCGGTGTCGGACGGCGAGGAGGGAAACACCACCGACCACTCGCACAGCGGCACGCCAGACGTGGTCAGCACCAACACGGACGAGCGCCTGGACGACAAGAGCGACGACCTGTTGTCTCAGGGCTCGGAAATTCCCGCCGACCCGTCCGACCCCACCCAGCTGGGCTCTGACGGGTTGTCCGAGAAGGAAGCTATTCTTCGCCAAGTCAAGACCCAGCTCGCCAGTAATGACCACAATTACGAGGTAGGCGGCAGTGGAGGAATCAAAGGAGAAGGCACAATACAGACTGATATATATACAGAGGGAGATTAACATCATCCCCCCTCTACGTTCCCTGGTAGCTGAAAGAGAGCACCGGGCTGTTTAGTATAATATGTTAGTCTAGTCTGCCCGACTTATTGATCTTTTATCTGACTGAGGATTGTGCAAGTACGATGGTTCTGAAATATCAGAAGCCTTACTGTGCTGTGTATTGATCAATCCATGGTGCTGTCTGTGGTGCTGTGACAAGTTGCAACGTGTAGTAGCAGAAGATTGAGAGGATCATAGTTTATTAGTATTCCCAGTTTATACCTGTGTTTTCACTTTAGTGTTAGGGATAGAGCTATATGTCCCGTTAAAAATGTAAAAATCACCTGCTGGATACAAAATCTGCTTTTGCAGTCAACATTTGTGAGTCTGTTGCTGTTCCAACTCAAATGACTAATGTTTTTCTCCCGAACCAGGGCCTCTACGATGACTCGGACTGTGACAGTGCAGAGCTGGACCATTCAGGCAGTGCAGAACCCAGCCAACCACCAAACAACTGGTGAAAATCTGACATCCCAGCCCACTCAAACACCGACAGATCCGGCCGGCGAATGCCTCTCTCACTCTCACAGGAAGGGGGTCATGATCAGGGACATTGAAGAGAGGCAGGAAACAAAGGCCCGTGTCTTTCACCACAAGCAGAAACGCAAAACAAATCCTCGGTGAGTGTCCTCAAAAAATATCTTTGAAAAAAAAAAACATAAAATCCCATTTCCTTTAGAGGTAAATGCATCACAGTGATGTGAAACTGAATCGGGACATGAGCTGAGTTGACGGCGCAGCAAACCTCCCTCTGGTCCCCCCCCAACAACCGGCCCAAGATCAGCTTTGCAAGAACAAATGACACCTCAGTGACAGACGCCTCGGTCAAAGAGGCCCTCTACCTGACTGTCTATTAATATCATCTTCCAGGTCAATTTGTATTTTTTTCCTCTTCGTTATGAAAATGTGTCATTTATACGTTATTTCACATCATGTCAAATGAGAACATAATTATAAAATCCTATCAGGGCTTCTATTATACTTTAATGTTTCTGTTGACAGCATTAGTGGGACAGACGCTGATGTTGCTGCTTGCACTTAATTTATGAAATGTACTGATTTCCTAGTGATCACTGTGTCATATTGAATTTCCTCTTTAAAAAAAAAAGAAATATTATGCACTAATTTATTGTTAATTTACAGTGAAATTCATTGCTATTCCTGAAGAACAATGATTACATGTTTAGATTTGAGTTGTTTGCGTTTTTATTTATATTTACGTCATGGGTTACGTTTCCATTTTATACTCCTGTGTTTTAATATCAGTGTAAATATGTGATGTTGTAAAATGAACAAATTTTTTAAAAATGTGAGATTGTATAATTTAAAGGTGCTGATGTTTCTAATTTGTTTGGCGCTAATCTATTTGAACCTCAAAAAGCTTATGGTAGTAGAATGTACTGTAGCTGCTGTTCATGTCCGAGCATCAAAACACAGATAAAAGAGGAACATGTGAACAAAGTAAAAGCAATATGTCTGCTCCGGTACAGTATGTCCTCTCATTCAGGACAGACAGGCTTTTTTTTTCTTCTTAGCATTGCAGTGTTTACTGTATTAAAACAACAACAACAACAAAAAGGTTGAAAATGTATTTCTGAGCAGCTGGGGGTGTATATAGCATCAGAAAAGCATGCTTGTGGATAAAAGTACAGATAGCCTATTGGTCACTTTTTGTGACCCAGATCAAAATGAGACATCAGATCCATCCAGAGATGAAAACAACAAAAGCAAGATTGAAGTTTTCTTGCAGACTCCAGTCACTAAAGGCATGTGGATGACAGGACACTAACACCTAAATAGAGCCCAGAAAATACACAAAACATGATTGCATTCATGGTTTTCTGCTCACTTTGTTACGATTTTACCAAGCGTGTCGCCTAGCCATGTTTGCAGCACAGAGGAGAGAAGATAGTTGGAGTCAAGATCATTTCAGGAGACAAATCAGCAGTTTTCCCCTCTCACTAATAATATCGGTGGACGTCTAAAAAAATGAGCCCCACAACATCATGATTTGTCCGCCGATTAAGCAGATTCACTTGTGCAGATCACTGACCACCTGAAATGTGTCCAACAGAGGGTCATTTTTCATTAATGCATAAGGGCTTCCTCCATATTAGACAGTATGATACATGAAACTCTGGTGTTGATGTACGTAGTCCCTTGACAAGCCATCTTTTGTGCATGTGGTTCGATCTGACTGCACAACAGCACATTACTTCCTGTTCCGTTAAAATGATCCCACTCAATAAGCTATAAATGGCAGCTTCTTTTTTAAAAAGTCTGTTTAGTTTAAATTTGTAGACAATTTTAAACTGATTGTTTCCCCCTCAAGATTTAAAGCTAGGTAATCCTCCTGCAGGATGAATTGTTGCCAAAAAGCAAACCTACTGCCCTCTAGTGTCTCAACTGTGGAGGTACTCCTGTTTCCCTTCGATGCTGACTGAAACAACCCTGTATGAACTGAAACGTTTGCTTTTTATACAGCATTATTGTAACTGTACAATAAATATATTTAAGAAACGATTTAAAAATAAAATCAAACTTGTAAAATCTCATTGTGTGTGTGTGTGTGCAATATGCTTCAAGACAAAAACATTCTCAAGACAAGTTGTGGTTTGAGCATTTCACATCTTTATTTCTTTAATTTTTTAAACAATGTTGTGGCACCCAGGTCAACAGTCTCAAAAAACGTGCACAAAAGTTTTTTTTTTCCTGCAAATAAAAAATAAAATAAATTCTTGACTTGAGCAAAGCAAAGAGCAGGAAATTAGTGTTAACTCACAACCCTTTTCTTTGTCTAGTTCCAGAGCTTCAACGAGTTCAGTTCTCAGCCTCATCACATTTCATAGACAGATCAGTGTCCAGGAGTTAATCCCCCCTTTGGTAGTTAAAAAAAAATATTTCCTCCAT
>CAEMYA010000009.1:285750-305700 GCA_903131615.1 Diplodus sargus
AAAAAAAAAAAAAAAAAAAAAAAAGGACTAATAGCAACTCATTAAAACCTCCAACTCGAGTCAAAAAGGGAATTAAAAACCTAATTATTTGCTTCTTTCGACTAAAACCAAAAAAGAAAATAAATAATGAACTCAGCGGATCAAATCAGAGGCGGATGACATGATTTCAAATGAGGAAGAGGCAGTATAATATATAAACTCTTAAGTTGGATAGTTGCATTGACTGCTTTATGGTAGCCGATGATATAAAAAGTGAGATTTAGTGCAGATGCAGTGTCTTATCAGTTGGCTGCCAGTCCTGTGGCCTCAGAGGAAAGCCTGGAGAAACAGACAGAGAGACACCCGGAGACCAGGGAGGGAGAGAGAATAAGGCATGCAATCAGACAGACAGGATAAATGTCATTTTATCTACATTACATGATAATAATAAAAAGCTAGTTAAGGAGACCAGCTGGATTTACTAAACAGAAGAAGTATGATCAGTATATATACTTGATTCTTTGATGGAAGAAATGAGTCAAAAAAAATAGTTCAACATCTTAGGAAACATTCTTATTTGCATTCCTGCCAACAGGTAGAGGAGAAGAACGACGCCAGCCATTAAGCTTAGCTTGGCATAAAAAAATGGAAACGGAAGGAAACAGCTGGCCTGGCTCCATCCAAAAAGGTAACAAATTCCAACTACCAGCACCTCTCAGGCTCACTGATCATTACTGATGAGCAATATGGCGTCATCTGTAACCTTAATCGGAATGGCTGGTCCTAAACCGATAATGGGACGAGGCAGAAGTTTGAAAATTTAAACCTGAATTTCATATGGGTTGATCAGAAAATGCTGTATTTATTATTTATTAGAAACTATTTTCACATAACACGACTGAGTTTTAAATCAATGTTTTTGATCACAAGACTAAGAACTATTTACAGAAGTTTTTACCTCCACGTGCCTCTTTGAAATGAATATATATTTAAAAACAGATTTTTTAAAAACATTTTTTATATCCAAAATAATTTACAAACATAATTTATTTAATGTAGGCAGTAGATGTTCATCCCTTCCATCTGGGCACCATAGTAACAAGGAGGCCCTTGTACCCGCATCGGCCCTTCTACCCGCATCAGTTGATTTGACGGTTTGTTGGTTTGTGTCCATGATTACACAAAAAGGACTGAGCAGATTTTCACGAAACTTGGATGTTTTTCTCACCGTCTTTAACATTAACAGGAAAGGGCATTTTTCAATATTTGTTATTTTCTCACAAAATAAGGTATGGATCTTGATGGAAAAAAATCTACTAAAATCAGGTGCACTCATTAAAAAAAAATACATTAGCTGTACTGAATACTCATTCAAGCTGAGTAAATCCCTACTGATTAAGATATTGTATCTCATTAGTTCAATTCAGACAAAAAAAGACTCGTCACTCTTAGGTTGCCAGGCAACCAGCTGAAGCTCCAGGATGTCTGTTCTCACAGCCATTTCCACATCATCTCCTCTAACTCACCAAGAAAACAAATATTTCTCAAAATGTCAAACTATTCCTTTAAAATGATGCTAAACTGTTTTTTTGTTGTTTTTTTATTTGTCTTATCAACAGAAAAATCCTAATAATTGGTGGTTCGGTGCCTTTTATACCTGAGGGCAGATTTACTTAGAATTTAAAATTACAAGAGCTTCTTACATAAGCCAAAAAAAACAATCATGTTACATATAGTCTACATTATAACTGCGAACAGTAGTCACTTAAAATTTACTACAAGAAAAACTATTCCCATAAATACAATGTGACATCTTAAAGAGAGCCGCTACCTGAGCAGAGCTTACACGAAGAGAGAAATGCTTTAGTGAAATAATTCACTATCCATGCTAAGTTCAAGTCGTTTAAAAATATAATGCACTCAACATGTCATTTCTTTAAGATACAGGCCAAATCAAGCTACAGATACCCATTTTATAAATATGGCAGCAGCCATCTGTCTGGCTTGTTTGTGTGCATTCGTTTTCTGTAGTAAGCGTGGCGTGGCACAGCCAGATACAAAAGCAAGTGCAGGTACAGACAACAAAGGGCATTGTCAGTACTTCAGCAGTAGATGACTTATGTTTCCTTCGTTAGTAAGGGGAGAGCCTTCGTCTTTTAGACTTGGAGCTCAACTCTGGGGCGATTTTGGGCTCAGTGGGGATTGGGTGTGTGGGGTTACTGGCCCCGCTGACAACATGGAGGGCCAGGAGAGGGAGGGGCTTGAGACTGAGGAGACTTGACACACAGGCAGGAGAGCTGGGAAGCAGGGAATCAGTGGAGGAGGAAGAGGAGGAGGAAGAGGAAGGAGGAGGCGGCCCTGGAGCCAACAAGGACAGAGGGATGGAGGCTGAGGGGGGCACCACACAGGAGGAAGAGGAGGAGGAGGAGGAGGAAGAGAAGGAGGAGGTAGCAGCAGAGGAGGTGGTGGTGGTAGTAGTAGTAGTAGTGGTAGTAGTAGTAGTAGAGGTGGAGGAGGGGCACGGGCTGGTCTGTTCGGGGTTCAAGGAGGAGGAGGAGGGAGGAGGTTTAGAGGACTCTACACTGTAGAAAGAGAGACAAGGAGAGAGGGACAACACAGTCGGGATGGATCACAGGGCAAGCTGGTGAGCAATGGGTGGGGGTGGAGGGGTTAGGTGTAAGAGGAGGGGTTAGGTGTAGGAGGAGGGGTGAAGGAGGTGTGGGGGTCACTCAGGGGTGTGATCAAAACACAAGACAAAAAGCTTCATTAGAAACAAATGTGTTGTTCAAAAAAAAAATATATATAAATAAACTAGAGAAAATCACATCTCTGGTGATGAATCGATGAGGAGCAAAGTAAGGGTACAATAAGGGGGAAAACACCAACAAGTGCACACTGACAGAGAGCTAGCAATACCAGAGTAATGACGAGCAGTAGCCAAAAAAAAAAATCACCATTAACTCATTAATTTGAGTTTGAGCACAAATCCCAAACTAGAACGATTGATGCAGCAGGTAGGCCCGTTAGGTATTTTCATATACTGGTAGGTACAGAAACTATTTTATTCCTCTAATTTGGAAAAAACTTTTTTTTACATTTATAAACTAAATCAAACTGAACTGAAGCAACCAATTTGTAAAGTGAAACTACATGTAGTACAGAAACTGCAGCGTTGTGATTTTTAAAACCCTGTGACTGAATGAATCACCTGTTGGGAGCTAGAAATAGTATTTAACCGATTATCTCACCTTGCGTTGATGAGGTACTCCGCCAGACTGATGCTGGCAGGTGAGCCTGTGATGGTGACCTGGCGGTCAGTTGATCCATCCACTGGATTTGCAATCTTGATCTGGGCACCCGACATTTGCCTGATCTCATTGATCTTGGCTCCCTGGCGGCCGATGATGCACCCAATAAGCTGTAGTGGAGAAGAGCAGCAGGGTTAAATAACAGGTACTCTTAACTAGACTCTGAATGATAGAATGAGCAGATGCCTCTGGTAAAGTGAGGCCTTGTAAACATGTATATAGATATTTGTTTAAACACATATTTTCAAGTCACCAAGTATGGTGGTCATACACTATTTTACTTATTGATGGCTTTAATCCTAATCAACATTAAGATTTTCAGTTCTTTTATTTGAATTGAGGGTGTGAAGACATGCCTCAACTTTAACTGGTAACAGTGATAAAAATAGCCTTTTTGAAGTACTTACATCATTTGGAATGGTCATCTCATGGGAACCGGTTTGAGCTGAGGCATCTATCCCTAATAAACGAAAGGATGATAACCAACAGTGATCAGAATGCAAAAGCAAGTACATGCATCAAATGTCTTTATCAATAACTCATCAGGTAATAACATCAATAAGCCTAAAATTCCAATAGCAACACTTATTTTGAAGACGTAGATATGCATTTGACATACAGCGAGTCTGGCCAAGTAATATCACTGTTATAAACATACTCAAAATTAACATTAGACTGTCGATTACAGGAGTGAAAGGACATGTGATGTTTGTTATAAAACGTTTTTACTCATTCCATTTTACCAACTTTGTTAAAATTTTAGGAGAAAGATCCATCCTCTATTTCAAAAACTTGGCTGCGTAGTTCTCGTGTTTCGTGAGGATCGCATTATAATTCATGTCAAAATCAACCAAGATGATATTGTGCAAATTCTGACTTTGAGGCTGGCGAGTTCAAAGCCAAAGCGCCTTGTTTGTGCTGCGTACCAGTGAATCCCTGGTTGCTCGGTGCAATGGGGAAGGGGCTCTGCTGCATAGCCAGCTGGTGAAGCTTTGTGAGCTGTGGAGAGATAGCAGCAGAGGAAGACTGTGAGAGTGAGAGAGAAGGCAGGGAGAGAAATGGAGGAAATGGGAAAACACAGGAAGAGGGAAAAACAGAACAAAAACATCACAGTCAGTACAGACATATACACAGAGAGAACCTACCCAGAGAAAACTCACACTCCACTCAATACTGTTCATCCTCTCAAAAAGTTCTACATGGATCACTGGTGTCTGACAATAAGTGTGTTTTTGGTCTTGTCTATGTGGGGTACCCCAAAGGCATTCCTCCAAAGTGCAGGCTGCATCTCTTGGTAATGATTTCTCGCAGTCTTCGGGGTCAGGGCAAAGTCACAATACACAAGGGAGGGAGCTCTCAATATGCATTTTGAATTAGCATCCCCAGTTATCACCAATATAGCTGGAAGGGAAGATTTAGGGAAGTGAAAATTGCCATAAGCAGTGACAAACTAGTTACATAAAAGGGTAAATCAAACTGCTTAAAGGCTTTAGAATAAAAATGAAAAAAGTAAACTGTATAAATGTTACCATATTTCACATGATATCTGACTGATACTCTTGCCAGTATTCAGTGGCAGGTAAGACTAATAATATATCATCTATAAAAACCAATGTTCCTTTAGATGGAACTTCTAAAGCTCATTAAAAACAAAGACAAAATATTATTTGAGACGAGACACCAGTGAGCAAAGCACAAAGTAGTAATAAAGGGCTAATGAAGAGGGAGGAAAGAGAAACCACATGTTTATCTGAGACAGACAGACTAATGAACAAGGTACGTCCAACAACACAGAACACAAGGGAAAGAGTTAGCAGCAGGAAAACACCATTATTCATGGAACAGTGGAGAGAACAAATGTCAGTTTAAATGAAAAACTAACTACCAGCAGACTCAGGAACTAAACAAACATGAAGTTCTAACAGTGCTGCTCTTTAAATGGTAACCGAATCTAATAATGGTAGGTCAAAAACAAAGGAAGGGGCAAGTTCAGCTACAGTTAAAGGCTGTGAAAGAATTAAAAAAAAAAAAAAAAGACAGGGGGTGGGTGGCTGCTCATTTTGGAAGAGGACAGTTGTAATTATGGATGGGAGTGGTGGGGTCAAGTAAAAACGTCTACTGCACTTACATCTGGCTGTGGAATCGCGTGCTGTCCTTGTACAGCATATGCCTGAAAGAAACGAAAACAAAGCTTTCACAGGCCGCACATCTGATTTAGATTTTGGTCATGTTACATCTCTCATAATATACAAGTATCTCCTGAAGACTCAAACACATCAAAGCCTGAAAATTTCTGGGAAAAAAGAAATCTTTAGATACATTATAGTGGATTCAAGGAAAACTTTCTTTACAAATATATATAGTTTTTGGCTCAAACCAACAATAGTTGGCAACCACACCTCTGAAACATTTTGCCTGAAACAATAAAATATAAAGCGAAAAGGCCACGACAAATTTCTTAGGCTACATCAGGCTACTTGAGCTGTTCTTACTCCCTTTTCAGTACTCCAGTTTTCAAACAATTTCAGGAAGCAGATCTGATTTCTCAACTTTAATACCCTCTACAGCTAGTCTTGACTATCATTGTCCTGGCAAATCAAAAACCAGTATTAATATCATTATATGCACAATTATGGTTCACATTCTGATATAAGCAAAAATGACAGACAACTGAAGAAAACAAAAGCATCATAAATAAAACAGGTGAGATCCTGCGTCCATCTGAAGTGCCATCAGTACCTGTCCACCTGCAAAGATGACGGGGGATCCTGAAGGCTTGGGTCTGTAGGGGATAGTGACCCCTTTTGGGGGAGACTGTACAGGAGACAAAGCAGGTGGATGTGTTATTACCTTACAACCAGTGTTACCATGTAACCACTACAGGTGTAGCACAACACTGATACTAACGTTACATTGTAGCAACACATGAAGTATACCCACAACCAATCCCAACAACAGTACTTTATGTGCCAATATGGAGTGTTAAGCTGACATTTTCCTGTGCCATACAGCTGCATCTTGCACATTTAGCCAAAGATAAACATAATCTAAAAGTATAATTAATATAAGCGAAGCGATTTAATAATTTCATACAGCTCAATCATTTTTGATTCAAACTATATATCCAGTATTTAAGTCATCCATCAAAGTACCTTCAGTGTAATACTTTGTACATAGTTTTATGGTAATTTAAATATGTGTAAAACGCTACAACTGCAGTCCCGTGACATCACACTCCTCACATCATTAATTCAAAGCCCAACAGCTGCCACATCATTTGCTTCATTGATTTCACGAGTCCACTTACCTCGAGCATAACCACACAGATCTGCTTCACACACTCGATTATCGACTGGGGAGTTCCGGCTATGGTGATGGCTCGCTCCGTGGAATTGGGGAGCATGTCTCCTGCCACTTGTACCTGAGCACCTGTTGACTGCAACGCACAACCAGAGTAGGTGAGACAAGAACTCGAGACCTGTGTTCCATCAGTGTCTGATGTACTTAAATTCCACAGGTAGAAAAGGTGAGGTCACCTAATACTAGAGGGGTGGAGCTCGGTTTTGTTCCATATGTTTTATACTACATGACCGTCTCTACACATACCTCTCGAATTTCCTTGATCTTGCAGCCACCTTTCCCGATGAGGGAGCCACACTGGCTGGCAGGCACCACAATGCGTAGGGTCACTGGGGGCTTGCTGGTAGCTGTGCTATTTGTCATTGAGCTGCTTATGTCCTAGAGAGAATACGAAGACAAGAGTTGACTTAGATGTGTTTGGGCTGATCACTCATGACCTGTAAATCCATTAGTCAGTGTAAATTATGACCTACCTCTTCCAGCTTTTCAATGATCATGGAGAATGCTTTAAAGATGGCGGTGGTTGGACCTGCCAAAGTAATGATCCTCTCAGGACAATTGCCCTCAGAGATGTTGATGCGAGCCCCGCTCTGCAGACAAAGAGAAGAGCAAAGGATCAAAAGATGAAAGGAAGATGGAAGACTTCAGATGGTAAAATCTGTGAAAATCTGGCCTCTCAGGAATGATAACTTTACATCCGGTTGTATTTAACCCTAACTAGTGTCAATAAACAGGATGAAGGACCTCACCTCTTCTCTCATCTTCTTCACAGATTCACCTTTCTGTTAGCAGACAAATCACAATGTCAGACTTACGATTGCCAAGTAAAGCTGAAAACTTCAAATAATGGACTTAAATTATGCAGCAGCTTACCTTCCCGATAATACTTCCGACTTCCTGAAATAAGAAGATGTATTATTAGGCTGATTGATCATCTTTTAACACCTTTAATGTTTTCATACCATAGAGCTTGACCCATCAAACCTCTCTAGCTACAGCATAGGTGCACTACCTTCAGAAATTCGTCAGTAGTCATATACTCTAGGTCTTTGGACTGAGATACACACGTTATCATTGACAGTTCTTGTTTTTGTCACATCCAACACAGACTGAAGATGGTGCTATTCACCACACTGAGATCTATTCAAGCACACAGTATCTGTAGGCTGCCTGTTTGTAGCTAGTGCTGGGGCCTGTTTTAGAATGCTAAGAGCTAGTAAAAATGTGGAGGATCGTTTTGTTACAGTTTTGTATATCTGCAGTATAAGCCGATGCGACAGTGGCACATTTTCAACAGCCTCGTTTTGCTGCATGGCACCTCAGCATTTGAAACCACGATAACAACAGGCCACTGTGGGACTAAACATGCAACAAGTGTGTGGCTATGCTGCTGTAGTGAACGCCAGATGGATTACTGACAAACACCAAATGCAATATCATGCCTCATGGTTATACATTTTACCAAGTGATAGAGGTGTTGATACGGCTTAGTGATATCATCTGAGCTGTCACTATTCAAAGATGAATGCAGGGAAGAGAGCCGCCTCCACAATTTTGAAGGTAGAAAGGATACGAGTGCTTAATAGGGGTACAACCAAATAGCAGCAACGTAGCAGCAAAGAGGAACATATCAATATTTCAGCAAAACGACCCAATGTAACATATACTTTGCTTTGAGGTACAGGATCACATCACCGAGTCGATAGCCTTACTCAGTCATCACATCAGAAGTCCCTGCCCTTCATACATCCCTTGGGATCCTTTATTTCGATAAATATTATGTCATAGTCTATTAGTGTGCCGTCACAAGCAGCTGATGGGTGACCTCACCTTGCCATGCATGAGCAGCCTAATGGTAAGGGTGACATTGAGCCCTCCTTCAATCACACCGGAGTCCATAACTGCAACCTAGTCGTTCGTACAGAACTGGGGTCTTTGGTCACTGAGATGATCTAAAAAAGGGACAAACAGACAAATCAGACAATAAATTAAATACCAAGGCTGACAAGTGAGGAGACTGAATTGCAATGGTGACTTAATAGTACACTTCTTGTAATTTACATGCTAGCATTGGCTAATATACAATTTGATCTGACCTTATGAGATTTCACACTCTACCCATTTCCATTCCTCACCATACTTCTGCTTCATACAGATATCCCCAGTTTGCTAAGCAATTATCTTAATGTTTTTATATAAAACTACGATATTCAGTTAAATCACACAGCCACTGGCTGTTAGCGTTGGATGATAAATAAACATGCAAGTATATAACGTTTATAATTTGTTATTCTGAGGCAAATTACGCTTTCAGGCAAAAAATGAACCTATTCAGAGGAGCTTGGTACATTTAAAAGATAGCGTATGCTAACCTTGATGCTTAGTAAAACTAATGCGTGCCACGATCAGTCATAAACAGCTCAGTCTACTTTTAATGTGCTACTAACTTGCACGCTTACATAGTTGTGTGTTGTGTTTCATTTTTAATGCTAATCCGACCCAAGTTATCCGACTTTAAACAAGTAAATTAACACTGAAACCATCGCAAGGCTAACTGAAAAACATGATTGTATGCTAACAGCGACTTCATCATTAGCTATGAATCAAGTTTATCAACAAATCTGCGGATAATTACTGCCTCGTCACCACAGTTAGACCTATATTAAATAAAACACACCCACAAGTATGTTCAGTATGAAAATTAGGTATTTATCTGCTTACTTCGTGTGTGTTCTTGGGTTTAAAGTAAGTCCATTTAACTATTAACGCTTGTTGTAAGTCTGTTAGCAACTTAGCATTTTGGTCGCTCGCCGTGCTTGGAATGAATGAAGCATGCGTGCGCTACTTAGCAAAGCTAGCCAGTTAGCTTAACTGGTTAACGCTATTAATAGCTGACCAAATATCTGCAACCTTCGTTGCAGGATAGTTAGGTCCTCCTTTGATCAAGTGCGGGAACCAAACAGCAGACAGCTGTTTTAACACAACATTAAAATCAAACTTCCCCGCGGCTAGCTCAGCTAGCCTAACGTTTCTGTACAGAGACTGCGTGCTCATCATCACGCGGCCTGTTAGCATGCTGCACGGGCAGCGGCTAGCTGCTGGGCGCGATTTCTTTCCGCTACTTCTGATCACAACAAAATTACAAAAAACACCCCACATCAAATTAAAACTCACCTGATTCGTATGCTGGTAGGTGACCGGGGGGAGGGTTGGGGTTGTAAGGGTAGAAGGGGAGAGGTTCGGGAGGGTAGAGACCCGGGGGAGAGTTTAGAAAGGACTCGGGGAGAGGGAAGAGTGATGTGAGATCGAGCTCCACTCCTTTACACAAAGACAACAAAATCATCACCTCTGAACTTTCCCCTTTCACCCAAACCAAACCCCCATCCCGAGCTGACCCGGGGACGACACACATTCACGCCTACTTTTTAAAAAAAGAAGTTGTCGCAGCATATTTGTGGGACTTGATGCAGCAATATGGCATCTTAAATTAAATTATTATAATTTACAGACAAGACTTGTAGCGTACAATAGTAACATTAGTGTTCTGCTTTACAACATCACAATAAAAGGGGGATGTTGGGAATAATAGCACGTGTTTAACATATATTTAAACGTTTTTTTTCTAAATAGGAAGGCTTTGTAAAATAGACATATTAACAAACTTCAATAATACACTTATTTATATGACCACTAGTGGGCTTGAATTGTACTACAGCTTCAATATTTACCAAAGGGGTGACACACATGTCTATTTAAACATCATTTATTGAGCAGGCCTTTTATACATTATTACAGTTGGTGCAGATGAAACACAACAGAGAGTTTTTCTGCAGTTGTGCTGAAGTGAAAGTTCTGCATTCAAAACCTTCATAAAAAAGTAAAGGTTTAATCTGCTGAAGGTGTTTGAAGCATCAAAAGTAAAGACAATAAATATCAGTA
Organism: Diplodus sargus; assembly: GCA_903131615.1. Classification (NCBI taxonomy): domain Eukaryota; kingdom Metazoa; phylum Chordata; class Actinopteri; order Spariformes; family Sparidae; genus Diplodus; species Diplodus sargus. Next base: position 296,337 of record CAEMYA010000009.1, read on the forward strand.
ACATTCTCCACTATTGTGATTTCACAAATAACAATGTACATGTTTCTTTAAAGCATAGTTGCACATTAAGAAAGTTGTTTTCTAGTATACATAGAGCCAATGCACAATATAATAAAACCACACATTTTCAAAGAAATCCTGTAAAAAATATATATATATATCTATTAGTATGACCTTTTCAGTATTTATTGTTAATAGTCAGTAAGGCAGCTCTTCTGTGAAAGCCTTGTCACGAGCCGGTGGCCTCAGTCTGAGTCACTGCTGCTGCTGCTGCTGCTGCTGGAGGACTGGAAGGAAAGAGAGAAATTACATATGTACACATATTTTAATACCGTTGACTTTTAACCACTTAAAGCAAATGTTTAAAGCTGCATTTTACGAAGGCAAAACCTGTCATTATTGACGAAGTGAAAGTTTAAAAATGACCTCCCATTATTCACAAAGTACACATGGTCAGAAGAAGCTGAAGGAAAGTTATTATCGCCTCCCTATTTTCAATGGCTATTAACTACAAACCTATTGTAATAGATTGTAAAGGATCATGGATTCATTTGGATTAATCTTGCCTACAATCTTCTTCTTTTACTCTAGAAAAAAAAAGTAGATGTCTACTCTACATGACTGTTTATATTGTTTGGTGAAGGTGTGTGTTTGCGGCCCTGATGGAGCCTGGAGCTGAGCAAGTTTCATCTTTTTATCCAATATTGACACGTGCACGAGGGGCCGTTTTAAACAAGTCTTACAGGGTGTATCTTTAAACCAAATCTCACCTTCCAGTGACCGTGTTTGTTCCACTTGTTGGCTTTCTTCATCTTCTTCCTCAACTTTTTGTTGGCTTTATGTCCAAGCAGCCCCATTCCTATTCCTGCCAATCCTCCAGATAACACTCCACCGACGTGATTTACCCCTCCGTGATGATAACCTCTGTAGTTGTAACCTGCGTGGTGATGACCTATGTGGTGATGACCTATGTGGTGATGACCCATGTGGTGGCGACCCATGTGGTGATGGTGACCTCCGTGGTGACCCCCGCCTGGAAAACATGGGTATGGACCTTGGGGAACACCTGCAGGAGGGACTGGGCCTACTGGATATCCAGCTGGAGCCATGGGATAAGGATGCGGATAAGGTCCTGGAGCTCTGTAAGGCATCGCCCCTGGAGGTGGATTGGTGGACATGGCGGGGTTCATTGCAGCTGGGTATGCTGGATGTGGAGGCTGTGGGAAAACTCCTGGCGCAGCAGGATACATGTATGCAGGGTTGTAGCTAGGAGGGAAGGCCGAGTTTGGTGGGCCCAACATAGGAGGCCCTGGAGGGGGAGGACCTGATAAACAAGCACACATGCATGCCGATTAAAAAACATGCAAAAGGAAAGTGTGTGTGTGTGTGTGTGTGTGTGTGTGTGTGTGTGTGTGTGTGTGTGTATGTCTGATATCCTACCTTGATTTGGCCACATGATTATGTTTTCTGAACAGTCAAACGCTTCAGTAGTAACACAAAATCCTGAGGAAACAGTAAAAAAGTGCAAAGGTCAATGATGGATAACATTTTAAAAAGATTTTTTAAAAAGCATAAAAAAGAAGAATAAGGCAGAATAACTTTAGTAATATGTATAAAAACTAAAACCACTAACGCACCATTCAGCATCAGGGCTCATAGTAATATTGGGTTGCAACTAAACCAGGGGTAATAGAAGCTAATTAGTAGCCCGAATGTGTCTGGTTTGAATCCCTGAGCAGATGGCACTACAATCTGGCAAAATCACTGCTGGAAACTCGAGGGTCAAGATCAGGTGTGAGATCCTGTCGTTGTGTCTCCAGGCCTCTCCAGCTTATAGCTTTATGTTTGTGTTCAGATAGGTTAAATACGGATGATACGTTTCCTCATGGCTCTCTAATGTCATCACAGCAACTTCTGTTATTTTCAGCCAGCTATGACGTAATGTGCCGATTACATGAGGAGGAACATTTCCTGACAGCTGAAAATGTGACTGTCAGATACTGTGTTCAATATGAGAGGAAGCTCACACGTCTGTCAAATTCATACTGCTAACTTCTCCCTGACAGCTGGATCTGAATTTGCTGTAGCTCTGTGACACGCTGTACTATTTCTATCAGACAATAGAAATACAAAATGGCCTTAATATGACTAACTTTACTTTGGATTGGAATAGCAACGTGGCTTTTGTCATTCAACACAATGAAGGAAATTGTGGTAGAACATGTTTTTTCTCATATCAAATGACAGAAGTATGAAAAAAAATTACAGTAAACCAATCTGCTCGTGATCTTAACATGAAAAAGTGATTTTATATGTTGTTAAAAACACAATTATGACAAATTGTTTTCCTGTGAGACTTACATGTTCCCACTGTGAAGCTCAGTCATACTAATTAATAATTAATACACTGCCATATCAACACAAGAGCAGAAACATATAATTTGATATAGTCTATAGTCAATTAATATTAATGAAGTAAAATTACATTACATGAAAAGAGCCAAATGTATCGTCTAAGGAGTTTCTTATTTGATTTAGTATTTGGGCTTTGCATTAATCCAAATCCAAAAAGTCACTAAACATTCTTTCCATCAATGCAGGTCTGTGGTTTCTGTAAATCAGTTCTAAAAAGTTTCCACTATTAGAACACCTTTTATCAGCTGACTCTAATTACTCGTTTTGTCCACAAGAAGGTAAAAACTCGAAGACATTCAACTCACAGTGATATAAAACTTTATTCGAGTATCGTCAGAACCAATGACGACTGTAAATATCAGCTGATCGGTGAATAGACTGCTTATTTTACCACTACTGTAAAGAAAATGTAATGACCACCACTCTGTATAGATCAAATATAAATGTGTGATGCCTATTCGAGGTGTCACAACATTTGTATTGTATGTGATGAGATTTACTTTAGATTTTTACTAATTGAATTAAGAATTATTGTCTAGATAGACAAAAAAAACAAAAAAAAACCTAATTTTACAGTTACATTAGCACATCAGTTTCCACCCCATTAGGTGGGCCACACCTGAAACTGAAGCTACTTTTCCAATTGCACAAAAGGTGATCTTACTGGGGATACATCTTTATTACAACTGATCAGATACTTGGAAAAGAAACTACACCTCTTACTAACATTACTGAAGTCATTTCAGACACAAAGAGTACTCATCACAGCTCATAAAGCCTAAAACATGATGGTCTCAGCAATCACCTGTACATTTCACAACAAATGCAAATCTACATCAGCTCAAAGGGATCAAATCACAGATCTAAACTGAATAATCGGACTTTTGTAGTTTATCAGTTTTACCATGAGTAGATTTTGTGATCTTACCTTAAAGACTTGCTTCAGGTCTGATTAAGTTTCGTCAGGAATACAGAGTTCCTTGTATGTCTTCCGCATTGAGGTGCATAGGAACAGCAAAAACATGCACAGTGAAGCCACGCCCACTACCACTGGACACGCCCATCATTTGCGTAATGAAAACCGTCCAATAGGCTTTGACTGGGAAGTTGATCCACCAGTTTCTGTGGTACAAAAGACAGTCATAATGGAAATAATGATGTTTACTCTCAACCATTGTAAATTGTGTTTCAGTGTGACACACACACACACACCTGACATGATAACCAGGCTATGATTTACACTCCATAGTCACACTTAAATCCATTACATCATGGATCAGCTGATATGTAAACAGCTATACATGACACACATGGCTCTCTAGAGTTTTAATAGGCTTTGTTCTTATAAAGACAACAAAGAAATGTAGCAAAACAACAAAAAACTGTGTTTTTGGCTTGTCTACATAATCAAACCAATCAATGTGACTTTATGCTGTCAGGGCCCCTCGGCTTTGGGACAACCTAAGAAGTTAAGGCTCGAAGAATCAGTCATTTCTTTTAAATCATCCTTATACCCACTTTTAAAGACTTGCTTTTATGTAAAGTTTTCCCTTTTTTAACTGAATTTTTATCTTTCATTCCTTCTACTTCTCTTAGATTACTCATCTGTTTGTAATTCTTGCCTTGTGACCTCTTTTTTCCTTCCGTTCTTTAGTACTTTGTTATCTTAAATATTTGTATTATCCTTCATTCCTTTTACTGACTCACAATCTTTTTTAACCGTACATAATTCCTTTAATGTGATGTCATCTTCTAATCACCCTTTATCCTTTTTATTAATGTATTTATTTCCATTTTTAGCATTTTCAAAAAAATATATACATTTTTGTCTTCTTTCTCTTCCTTTTCCTTTTTTTTTTGCCCGTTTCATTGTTTTTATTCCTTTTACTTGTAATGACTCATATTGACTTGCTGAGTTTTTACATTTTCTGTTCTGCCTTCTTGTTTTAACTTCACCTTAGACTAGACGTCCTTGTGTTCAACTTGACTGTTGAGTTTCCTGCTTTTTCTTGTTTGTCAAAGAACTATGTAAACTCTGTTTTCAAAGATGCTATATGACCTTAAATTATTATCATTATTATTAAATACATATTTTATGATTAGTTTTTAAACAAATACATGCAGAACTTTTAATAGAAAGTGCACAGCTGCAATAGGATCAGATTAGGGCTGTCACCATATCAGATCTTCACTTCACGGTTATCAAAATAATTCATAATAACAATATTACGATATCGATCCCACTACAGGCAGATTGTCCATCTCATACATCGTTTCCTTCAACAAGATTTGGTGTGGCAGTGGCAGCCTAGATATTTTGACTTGTCATAGTAGGAAAACGACAGGTGTCACTCATAACATTAATGTTGGCTGTTATATTCAGTAGGCCACGACAGTGTAATAGGGATCCAGCATGGACAACAACAGGAGATCAAAGCAGCTAAATGGAATTCAGCCATCGTTCATTTAATAACTAACACCTGTGCTTTTCAGTGAAAACATTTCAGTGAAAAGGAAACTGTTGTATGTGAGCTCAAATAGCCACCATTAACAGTGTTAGATCCACCAACTAGTCATTGTGAGGATCTTTGTAAAGAAATCATATTCAAATTGAAAACCAAAAAACATGCATCAGTTATATAACTTTGCACTGAAAAATAGGATATTATTTAAAAATAAAACATATTATTTTCAATAGAAATGTTGTTGCACTTTAAAATGTCCTAATAAGAGTAGTGTGTATTTTACACATAGTTAAAAATTAATTATAAAAAAGGTATATCATGCTTCTAATATGTTTTCCATTTTCCTTCAGCATCTTCTCTATTTAGAAACTTAAATGAAATACTTGTTTATAGGACCACTAGTGTACTGACACTGAGTTTACAACTTTCATCATTCAAGGGAAAACACACACATCTTAGACACTTCATTTTTCATTAATTTATTGAGGCAGAATTAAGTTAAGATCCTTTACAAATGAGTACAATTAGTACAGACACAAAGCAATGCAGATTGTTTTTTCTGCAGTCATTTGCAGTAGTGTCTACATAAAGACACCTTCTACCTGCATAGTTCTCCACCGTTTTACATAATTTCTTTTACTGAATCGTAATGTTAGATATTCTCATTCAAAACAAAGTTGTACAATAAGATAGTCGTCTGCACATTGCTGCAGTCCCTCTTCAAATTATTCTATTAATGTTTGTACTCTAGTAGTGAATGAAGCATCTGATATCAATGCCATAAACTAAAAGAAAAGAAAAAAAATTAATACATTGTGGAATGTCAATACAGCCAAAACGCTGTGCAGATGTTCACAGCGACAGCTTGTGCATGCATTAATAGTGTATATAGATCAAATGCAGGATATGCTAAAATACTGCATTTTCACAGAAGTCCTGTCAAAACTGATGAGTAGGTTTTTTCTGTGTTGATTGTTAACAGTAGGTTTGCCCTTTTGCAAAGCAGCATTTCTGTGTAAGCCTGGTCTTGAACCGACGGGCTCAGTCGGAGTCACTGCTGCTGCTGCTGCTGCTGCTGGAGGAGGACTGTGGAGGAACAGAGTCAAATTATATACATTTCATATTTTTATATAATGAAAAAGGTGCAATTACAGCTTGAGAATGACTTTGCATTATTGAAAAAAGTGGACTTTAAATAAGTTATTTTATTGGATGTAGAGGTGTAGTCTGAAACGGTCACTTCTACATGAGAGTCACAGTCCTTATTTACACTGTTTAATTTAATGCACAGATGTTTTTTACAAATCCACTTGTTGCTGCATCTTGCATGAGTCTCCCAGCAGCCATTAGATGTCACTGTATCACTGATATTAAAACTGATTTCAACAACAGCGCTTCAGATAATCTCAAAATATACATCATAATTTAGCGTAATTCAAGCTACGTGGTTTTATGTAGGATATCACGTGTGAGCTTGATGTATTATACGATTATTTAACAGGTCACATCCGCCGTAACTCTCTTAAAAGCCAACACAATAATTCACACTGACAAAACTGCACAGTCACTGTGCTCACAGCAACCTTGTTGGATGGAAACTTCCGCTGTCTCCTGAAAACACCACTCTTAACTGAATCTATTCAAATCCTAATGGAAGATCTTAATAGTGAAATGCAGAATGGCAGAGCGAGTGTAACGTTTGAGGCTGTCGTGTTCACTACCACTGATGCTGTGAGGGGTTAACGGTGTGAACTAATAGTTTCAGGTGGTTTTGTGTTTCTCCAATTCTTCTTGTGAAAGAAAAATGACAAAAAAGGATATTTAAGTAGAGCTGAAACTACAAACCTAATAGCTGATTGACAGAATCCATTCCAATGAACTGATTTACAAAAGTCTTCGTTCAGGGAAAAAATTGTCAGGTTCAAAGTACAATCTAGTGTCTGGGTGTGCCCTGGCTGTGTAATCTTAACTATAAAAGTCTGTATCTCTCCTTAAAGTTGAGCATAAATCATGTCGACTCCTGACATAAGTTCCTCTTTAGCTGTCCTGCACTTTGCACTCAACAGGACTGTATTTATATTGCCTGGTGAAGGTGTGTGTTGGCAGCACTGTGGCTGAGGAGCGACCGCAGGCTCAAGTTTGCCTGAGGCGCCATTTTAAACATCTCTTACATGGTGTATCTTTCCACCCAAACTCACCTTGCCATGTTTGTGTCCCCCATGTTTGTGCCCCTTCTTCGCTTTCTTCATCTTTTTGTGGGCTTTATGTCCGGCCACTCCCATTCCCATTCCTGCCATTCCCGCCATTCCTCCAGCTAACATGGGATTCATCCCGCCGTGGTGACCTTTTTTTTTATCTTTGTGATGACCTTTGTGACCCCCTTTTGGAGAGTGCGGGTATGGACCTGGGTGAACACCACCTGCAGGAGGAACACCTGGATATCCACCTGGAGCCATAGGATAAGGATGTTGACCTGGAGCTCCGTAAGGCATCGCCCCTGGTGCGACATTTGGTGGCATGGCCGGGTTCATCCCAGCTGGGTACTGGCCTGGTTGGGGGAAGGCTCCTGGTGCAGGTGCAGTGGGAAACGCAGGGTTGTAGCCAGGAGGGTAGGCAGGGTTTGGCGGGCCCGTTGGAGGGGGAGGACCTGATATACATAATGTCACACATACACCGTATTACTCAGAGCACCTTTATTAAACAGGCCTTTGGCAAGAACATAAAATGCTGGTTATGTATGATGGTCTCTCACCTTGATTTGGCCACATGGTTACGCTTTTTGACCTGACGAGTCAAACACTTTAGTTATCACAAGAAATCCTGAAGAAACAGTGAGAAGAAAGTTAAATTACATGGTGGTGATTCAACACTTTATCTTATACCATTTAGTGCATGGAATTTGATCCAATCCAAATCAAACGAGTCACCACACAACAGTGCAGTTCTCTGGTTTTCTGTCCTGATGGTCTCCTTCAATCCGTCAGCACATCTGTTTTCTTTATGTTATATCTGCTGTATATGAAAACTCCAACACGGTTAAACTGTTCCAGCTCTCAGTGGGCTGTTACGTCTTGTATCTTAGAGGTGGGAAGTAATGAAATACAAATACTTTTTACTGTTACGGTACTTAAATAGATTTTTTAGCAATCTTCACTTCTGATAACTTTTCACTTTTAGTTGAAGAGTCTTTGAATTATATTAGTATGACGTGAGGTTCAGTTAGCGTTGGACAGAAATGGCCATTAGACCTTCAGAGGGATACTTTTTGCTTTTAAACTTTGAGTATGTTTCAGAGCCTGTACTCTATTTTACTTGAGTAAAGAAGTTGAATCAGTACTTCTACAAAGTACAGAATGTTTGTGCTTTTTCCGCCTCTGGTGACGACTCAGCACTACTGAGTAATAATAATAATAATAATATTAATAACAATAATAGTAATAATAATAATAATAATAATAATAATAATAATAATAATAAGTTATTCATCTATCAAGCGCTTTTAAATGGTTTGACAAATAACAAATGCAGGAAACTCAGGAAGGCAATATTAGAGAATAAACACTCAATAGTCAAGCCAAACACTAAGGTGACACTCTAAGGTAAAGTTAAAACAAGAAGGCAAAAAACACAAGAAGTCAATGTGATTAACTACAAAAAGGGGGGCAAAGCCATAAAACAGTAAAAGAAAAATCACATAAAGAGAGAGAGAGAGGGAAAAACAGCTGCAAAAATATAAATAAATAAAAGCATAAAAACAATAAATGACGATAAGAAGATGACGATGTTGCGTTCATTTTTAAAAAGTCAATTAAAAAAGTTTATCAGGCTTCAGCAACCAATAAAACATAAAACTTTATATAACATAAAGCACTCATCAGAGGTCATGACAACATGAACAATATGGTGTGTCAACTGTGGTTTTTACGTTGATCCCTCAGCTAACAACAATCATTTCGCAACACCTTCTCTATTTAACTCCACATTAAGCTGCAGGTATGGAGACAGACATGGGCAGATATAAGTCTGAATCATCGGACTGTTGCAGTTTCGGGTTGTTTTGTTGATAATCGCTGTTTTTCATTTCGCGCTCTTACCTTGCAAAACTTGTCTCAGGTCGGGTCTGCTGCGTCCAAGAAAAAGAGTTGGTCAGGAATCCAGAGCTCCTCTGCCTGACTTCCGCATCGAGCTCCACGGAAGCAGCACCAGAGGAAGCCACGCCCTTTGTTAAAGGCTCGGCACATTACTGACACCAGTCCAACGAGCCGTGTGGATGATGAAGAATTGACCCACGTGTTTCTGTGGCACGAGAAGATCATCATCATGGAAATAATGATGTTTAACAACTGCAAGTGATATTTTAGGTGGAGGTTTGCCCATGACGCTCAAACACACCTGACTGCTATGACTCACTCTCACACTAACAATATGTGGGCCAAACAACAGCAACAACACAGGATTTTATTTGATCTGATACAAAAAAAAAA
>CAEMYA010000009.1:305721-330721 GCA_903131615.1 Diplodus sargus
AAAAATAGCCACTGCAATCAACATGCAATATTTTTTTTATTGTTTAAAATACAAAACGGTTAAAAAAAAGGGTCTCCACAGGACTTCTGGGTTGTGCTGGAAGCCGGTCATTGGAGATCGCCTCGATGATAAAGTACACAGTGCTTTTTACAAAGACATAAAAACTGGAGAAATCACAGCTAAAGGATGTACAAGAGTACAATTCATACAGTAATACAATAATAAAACAAGCAAGGTAAGAATTGCACAAACATTAAAAACAATAAGTACTGTTTAATGACAAAACAGAGCTAATCACAAATCACAAATTTCCCCATTTGTGGAACTAATAACGGAATTTCTGATTCTAATCTGCCCGATATCCTCCGGCAGCTATCATGGGTTTTTTGCCTTGACCTTGGATTAGCTCTCTCTAGTTCTCTGCCTGAGGATCTCAGGCTGCATTTAGGCTCATAGGGGGTTAGTCAGTCCGTGATATAATCGGGCAGCATAAAAAAGTAATCTTTAAGATTTAAAAATCAATAAAAAACAGGCGTTATGTAGACTCTTCTGCTATATGATGTGAGTAGTCTTGCTGTAGCATTTTCAACTGACTGAAGTTTGGAAAGACTGTATTGCGTGAGAGAAGGATATTGAGTAGACTGTTGGGGGGGATCCTGAGTCCTTCACAAAGAAATCCAGCGCAACTAAAAAATAGTTCATAGGCCTGTATCGGGAACTAAGAAACACAAGGGATGGTCTCAGTTTTCACGTGGCTGATAAAAAAAGTGATGAATACATATAGATTGCTACAAAATATTACATAGCGCCCCTTTAAATTCAAGTATTGTGGGACTTTTCAGTAGATGCTCCAGTCACAAATAGTGAACAGTGCAAATGTTTGATATGTGGATTACAAGTCAAGCCAAGCAAAGAATAAAAAAACTCCAGTAATGTTTCTATCAATCATTTTAAGCCTTATTAACATTTTATATCAGAATTAAACAGAAATACATTCACTTTTCAGAAACCAGATACCTACAAACCCACCGAGACCCCTCTCTCACCCAGGCAGCGGGTTCAGGTTATGCTGGACAGCTTGTTTATTCAGTGGCAGCTTGTTTATAATGAAATGACAACTATGGGGAGTGACTTCATCACACACGAATACATACAAGCTCATTGAATCCACAAGAGTCTGAGCTCTCCAGTCATACCCACTTTATTCAGTTCTGAGACTATTTAGTGACCCCAGTATGCAGGAATTTTAAAATACACCATATTTAGTATCGGCAAAAACAACACATTTATACTGCACGCACAAAAAGGGGAGACTTGTAGGTACCCATAGAACCACCGTTCATTCTGATATCTTGAGGTGAGAGGTCATAAATTAATCTCACCTTGGAGTGTTATTTACCCCCGTCAGTCCTGACAAGCTAGCATGACACGGCTGCTAAAACCAAAATCAGCTGCTAAACCCAAACACAATCATCACAGTTACAAAATATTGGAAAGGAACACAAACAAATCTATTGCAGAGGATAAAGTGATAAACTTTTGTTCACTCTCGAAAATAGTAATTCCCATTTCAGGGAAACACGTCCAAGTCCAGAGGCTCTACGATTCAAACTGATGAAAATATACCATGAAGCTAAACAGCGGTGACACGCAGAGAACAGTGCAAATGTTTGATATGTACAATACAAAAAAAAAAAGAAGAAGACAGGAAAAATGTCATATTGAGTAACAAGACTGAAGAGTGACCAATCTGTCCGCAACACAGTGAGCAGTCAGTCGGGCGTCCGGCTCAACATCCCAACTGTCTGTCAGGATCTCCTCAAGATCAGCTCCCTGAAAATTGTGAGAATTTAGTCGATTCATCCACAGCCTCAATATCACCACTGTCATTAATATCTTCATGAGCTATCCTCTACACTTATTTTCACTGCTATCTAGCCAGTACAAAGTCGGAATGTGGAAATAAGAAGCACCTGGTCTAAGAGTACCTGTGGTAGCAGTTCCCAGTGTTGAGGTATGACGGGTCTCTTCTCCATGTGACACACGTACAGGATGAGGCTCTCCTTGGTGACACTGGCTCCCAGCTCAGATTCATAAGGCAACATACGCTTGGGAACAACTCCAGATGGAGACATTTGTATGACTTTTAACATCCCTTCAGAACCACAACACAAGTAAAGTGTGTCCAAGCAGTGCACAGAGAAAACAGCTGATAACACAGATCAATATCAAGTAGAAAGTAAAAACAGAAATTGTGAAGATATGCACAGGACTGACTGATGTTAATACATCATACTTTGATGGATTCTCTGCTGGGGGTAATTAAGCACAGAGCAAATCTGACAAAACTGCCTTTCTAACAGGTCATTATCCCCCAAGTCACGGCGGGAGATTTGGAATATTCTAGGCCAAGAAGGCAAAGAGAAAGAGTGATAGAAACGTAGGTAAAACAAGAGTGAACGGATGGATATTCATGTAATTGAGAGTGCTCTGAGATCACGCTTTGTTGTGGTTGTGGAATTGTTGTGGTTGATTTTTTTACTTTGGAGAGCAGCCAGGTTGCTAGTGGTGGCCATGTTACTAACACTGCGGCGACAACAGTAATACCACAGGGAAACCTTAGGAGGGGGTAAAGTTGTCTATGCTTGCCTTCAATAAATACATTCTATTTTATATATTCTATTTTAGTTACCGTATCTGTTTGTTTTGTATGCGCCTATCTGATCAAAGAAATTTACCTTTAAATAAATCCGAGCAGCGCATCCAGATCTCCCACAGCAGAAGTGCCGCAGCATACATGTCCGCCTGCATGAGAGACCAGGTGTTTTTCAGGTTTACAGAGCCTTCCAGGACCTCAGGGGACATGTAGCGCAGTGTGCCCAGCTGAGCATGACTCTGCAGATGGATAGAAATGTGGACCGGTTGTTCTGGCATGTGTTGGACGTTGGCACTGTGTTGGTTTTAATTCATTCCAGGTAATTCCAGCTCCATCTGGGTCTCACCTCCATGTTTGCTGTGTCGTTCTGCCTGTAGCAATGTCCTGAAGAAGAACGCAGGATGGCGGAGCATCCGAAATCACACAGGGCGCAGGTACCGTCGGCTTTCACAAGCACATTGGAGCTGCTCAAGTCTCTGTGGGCCACGTAAGGTTTGTGCACATCTGTCGGAAAAGACGCACTTGCTAATAGGAAAATTCTCCCCCTTGTATGCAACCTTATGTCTTCGTTAATAACGCAGCAGAATAATACTCACTTTAAAGCATTTCATTCTATAAGAGCAGTTCAATTAAATTATGAATTATACCCACATGCCAGTACAGGAATGCTTTCTTCATAAGTAGGCTCAGATATACACGCACACATTCATTCACAATCATATTTTGGCCAATACCGTGCCTGCGGGTGTCAGAGTGGAGATAGGCGAGCCCCTGCGATAAAGACTGGCACATTTTCAGTGACGACATCCAGTTGCTGGTGTTGTCACGCAGAAAAGTGTGGAGAGTACCCTGAAATCAAAGGGAAGGTAACTATTTAGGTCCAAGCACATTAACAATAAAGAGTGTAAAGCGTTCAGCGAGCGACTTTGACATCAGGTATACAAAACTGTGATGTACGTGTGTATGTGTCCACCTCCCCCCTGCTTAAAGAAATGATAAAGGAAACGCAAATGCAATTTAGTAGTGGTGAAATCCTACATAATGTTTTCATTTGCCTATAAAACCCTTTTGATGTGTTTCTTCTTTTCCTCCCTAACCACTCAGTGCCACTCACATATTCAGCATATTGCAGGACAATAAGCCAATTGTCTCCATCCGGTTTCCTCCCAGTGCCCAGGAAACGGACAATCCCAGCATGCTTCATTAGCGGTAGCTCATAAATCTCCTTCTCTGCAGCAAATTTGTGTTTCCAGCCTGCAGGGAAAACTTTCACTGCCACCACGGATCCCTGGTATTTCCCCTTCCAGACAGTTGCAAAATTCCCATGGCCCACAATCTGAGAAAGGTTTGAACATTTAGGTAAACTATCAGTACATGGTAAAATAGATTACCTGACTGTATAGTGCACTGATATTTTGCACACTGCTAGCCATACAGTACAAATCCACTTGGATGGCTCTGTTTACCTGCTCTAGTTCAATGTCAGCAATGTCAATCTCACAGCTTTGTGTTGCCTGGCAGGAACACAGCGGTGAGGCACCAGGATCATCGGGGGAGTGTGGATCCTCATCTTAAACAATGAAAATAGACAGGTCTTGTAATTAACACACATTCATTGAAGTTGATCTGACTGTCCAATACAGTCAGCTTGTCTGAATAGTCACAGAAAAGACACAGAAGCCTGATTGAAGAGTAACAAAACAAAGGACGGAGGTGAAAGGGAGTGTTACAGCAGAGATAAACACCAAGGCCAGTCCAGTAGATAGAATAAAAGGTTCCAAGGTCAGATGACAACGTCATGAGAACCCAATCTGAGTTTTAAAAAAGTGGACTCATGACTGGAGAATGTTTTTCTTCAATCAAGAAAGGTTTTTCTTTTATACAGAACCACTTCTTAATTCTTCCTTTTCAAGTACGATTATACAGTCTGTTTGATCTAAATTCAATTCTAATCCCTTGAAAATGATCATTCAAGAGCTGTTGAACTTAAACACCATTCTCAGATGATAAGCATGATGTCAAACATTTTCTAAATTAAATGTCCTTTATGTCGTGCACATTGCTCACTGTGAAAAAATAGGTCTTAATAAGGACAGTCAAATTCAATTTACGTCCCAACAGTCAAATTTGAAAAACAAAACAAAACAAAAAACAATGTATAATTTTGTCTTCATCAAGATTTTGCAAAAAAATGAACCCAGGCATAAGACACTCAGAGGCGGCAGGCAGGTGACAGACAAAGTCCAAAATGCTAAAAATCCAAAACACAAGGCAGGCCAGAAGGCTGGCAACAAGACAGGAGTAATCTACAAGTAAACAAAGTTCAAACCAGCAACAACAGGAAGACAGGACCAGGGAACAGATGAGAAACACAGGAACACAGAGACGCAGGATGAAAACCTGACAAACCAATTCACAAGCAAGGGCCACACCATCAATGAGATGTACATGATGTTTATTGAGGTGGAATATGAGTACGAAGAATGAGGCAATTGAGTATGAATGTGATGTTGATGAAGTTTTGAGTGGCTGCAGTGTGGGGAAGGCTTCATAAGGGATCAGTGGCAGCTCCTGGCAGACCCCCTTTAAGAAAGAAAGAGATAGATGGAGAGCAAGACAGAAGAACGGGAGGGAGGGTGGGGTACGATAAATGAGAACAGGCAGGCATGAAGCGAGTGAGGCTTATATAAGAGGAGTGATTGAGGTGTGGTGTTGCTCAGGGATACCACCATTTATTTATTTTTCTGACCAAACACTACAATAATGACTAATTGGAGTTTTAACTCATGGATCACAGGCGAGCAGGAAGAAAGGGCGGGAAAACAGACAAAGACAGGAAGTGGAAAGTAAAACACGACACATGAGGATGAACTATCAACATAAAGCAGGAAATCACAAAGCTAAATTCTCCTGGTTGGATGACAGCCCTGCTTCCATGATGCTTAAAACATCCTTACTTCTTTCTTTAAAGTGGCTCAGCCGTTTGGCAGCAGTGATCAAGAGGCCCAGGAAAATCAAAGCTCCAGTCAGAATTGCAGCAGTTTTTATCATGTCATCTAAAAAAAAAGAAAACAAAAAGTATATGTTCGTGTTATCTGTGAATGATTAATAACAACCCAGTCGATTCATCATTCTAAATGTTCCATTATTAAATCAATGTAGGATGTTAGAAAAGGAGCAAAAATATGATATTTGCTGAAAAAGGAATCTTACCAATCAAATAAAAAAATTAAAGGGGAGTCAAAAGTGGAGGATAGTGACCTTTTAAAACATTGATACAATTTCCTGTGATGAAAATAAAGTAGCCCACTCTGGCATAATATCAGTTGATAATGTCAAGTGATATACAATGATTAGTTAGCGATTTTATTATTATCATACCTCTAGTATACAGGTAGGCGGGTTGAGGCTCTTCTGAATCCAGTGGCCAGGTGATGTTGCTGTTGCAGAGGTCTGTGTTGCACACACACTTAACGACGCGACCATTGAAGCGCACTTGTGCCTTGCAGGTCGCATCCGGGCAAGACTTTTCAGCTATATCACAAGCTACAACAGCAAAAACCAGTAACACAAGAGACAATTATGAAAACGGGGTAACCATAATAACCCTGCATAATCACCTATATTTAGTACATATTTAGCAATTAACCAGTTTCAGTATCACATATACACCAATCATCATATACAGAGGACACAATATGCAGACGAGTCTAGAGGTCCTTGTCCAGGTGTCTTATTTCATGGCTTCTTACCACGAACGTCAACCGTTAGTTGGCCATCAATGACCACATAATAGCCCACACAGCATTCGGTGTTCTCGCAGAGCTGCACCGACCCGCTTACATTGCCAACAGTTGTGTATATTTTGTTCTGGGGAGTCACTTCGAAGGCACACTGTCTCTTCTGAGGAAACGACTGACTGGAGACACATACGCGGGTGCATTCTGGGAGAAAAAGGGAAAGACAAGCAGCTGCTGTGGATGTGATTCAACTAGGTAAACATAATTTATCCTCTCTGGTTATAACAGCAGGGTTTGTGATCTGACAATTAGGGTGACTCTTTTACTAACAAACGAAGATTCATCATCACAGACCACTTTCCCATGTGCTCATTTTCACTCAAGTCGGGAAGCTTGAATACTGTTTTTTTTGTGTTTTTTTTACATTTTACCATTTTACCACTTCTCGATAATGGACGGTGACAATTGTAAGGGACAACAGGCCACATTTCAAGGTAAACTGTACTTTATTGCTGTTACACTGCTCCTGAATCTTTTTCTTCATAAATAATTTCAGTGAATTCAGATATGCAAACTACAGGGTAGTGAAAAAAAGTGACGAGATGTGAAACTAAAATTAGAAATCCTAACTGTCAGGATTTTAACTTGCAGATGAAGCGTTTTGGAGCATTTTGAGATTAAACTAAAAAGTGAAAAAAAAACATCTTTAAATTTTTTTTTACAATGTCTTTCATTCAGAATTAGATACAGTATTTCTTACCGTCGTAGAATGATGATAGAGATAACTTGAATAAACATTCTGGCAAGTCACAGTGTTATTTCGACCGGTCAAAATGATGTTCCAGATGGTCAAACTTAGCTTTAATAGTTGTAACAGCTTGCAATAAGTTCACATTCGCCATTTTAATAGACCATCCCCTCTTTGTTTTAAAAACCTCTCTGGAACTATAAAATTCACCTCAGAGTCATACATTTATTGACCTATTCATCATTAATTCTTGGGAAAAACGAGACTCAAAGGCAGTTGACATTCATTACGGTATTCTTTCAACATATCCATAACTGGAACTGCCAATTTAATATGGCAGGCACACCTCGGTGTCACTTTATACAATGCTCAAGCAACAAATGACTCTCAGCTATAAACATGCAAATGAAAGTTCAACAATAAATCAAAAGTTAACATGGAAAACAAACCAAAAGACAGAAGGAAACACAAACACATGGCGGTTAAGAGATTCAAAGGAGGGTTATTTTTGTAGGAAAAAAAAAAAGCGAATTCACTCACCCACAGCCAAAATCAGCCACCACTGTTGCAGGATCATGGTCATTGTGAGGCCAGACCGACCCAGCAGGGAGTGAATGTTTATCAGTCCTGGGAATGTGCGAGGAGTTCCCCACGTTTCCCAGAATCACTCCCACTGCCACACACCTGCGTGTGGTACACACACTGTCTGCCATATGATGAGCTGTGGGAATAAAGGACATCTATCAACATAATCATCTCCCACACCAGGAATTTCATCTGCATTCAAGTAGGAAGTTGTCTGCAGCTGACTCGGTTCTTTAGAGCCACAAGAATATGTAAATAAAGGAAGAGGTCCCAGAAAACTTCACTCGGGCTACAGAAGATGGCGCTTTAACTCAGTAATAACATACAGTGCTTGTGTTGTTTTTCTCCTAATTTTATTGTAATCCCAATAAGTATGTAAGCCCAATTATGCAAGGAAAAGAAGAGGATATATTTGAAAACAATATAAATATTCAGTTAGTCAAAATGATTGTTTTTCTGCCATAATCCCAATTATGAGATACATAATAAATATATAGATAAATCGTGACTTTTCATACATTCTCATCAGCCACAGCTAAACTTTGTGTTTTGTTAGCATGCTGCTAAAGTTCTAGAGAAAACAGAAAGTGATCTGGTTGCCTGTGTAGGTGGGGCTGAATAAGAAATACCACTTGTGTACGTCTCACATGCTAAACATTATATCTGCTAAACCTCACAATTTTTGCTTGTCAGAGAGTGGTGTAGCAACGACATATTTCTGTAGGCTAACCCGGAAGCTAGCATCACTCTGGTTCCCTTAATAAAAAGCCTATGGGATTTTTGAATTGGAACGTGTAAAACCATAAACCAAATTTAAAAAAAACCTCTGAAGTTGAGACGAGGGAACCATGTGTGCTTAAAACGCTAACTGATTTCCAGGTTTTCGAATTAAAAACTACACCACTCTATTGTGTATATAGCATGCTGTTGTTCGCCTGTCAGGCCTAAGAAGCTGCTATCACGAATGCAGTCTTTTTTGTCTTAAAAAGGCTTGAAAAGAATGTTTACTTTATCCACCTTAAATGGAGACCCAAAGTTTTGACATGACCTTATACTGATTACACATTTTGACTTAACTTTTAATCTAATTTTTTTTTTTACTTATCTGAGTATCTTTTAATTTTTCCCCCACTGGTCCTCCATATATAACAGAAACAGCTCTTCCCTTTCACACGGACACAAACACAAACTCACCTTTGTTGTGAATCAAAAAATTCTGTTTTGGAAGACAAATTATCTTATCTTATTTATTTATTTATTTAACTTTCTACAGTTGTGGGCTACACTCTTTAATATGTGCATTTTAATCAGACAACCACCAACAACATCAAGCGTTTTAGGCACTATTTTACTGTCTTAAAAGGCTGCATGGTATTTTATTAAGTTCATCCTACGAGGGCGGAGTTTAAAACGTTTCAGTTTGCAAGGTTCAATCATTACATCGGTGCTACCCTCAACATCAAAACACGCGCACCCCAACGGTCAATCAGATTAATTGGACAGATACCTGCACCACGGGCGGGCCTAGCTAAACTAGCTAGTCAAACTTGAGAAGATAGTGGGTCAGGAAGTCCACGGTCATCAAGAATAAAATGGTAAAGTTACTTGATTGGACTTATCTATCAGGGTAAAAAAAAAACGTAGAACACGTGAATTCAATATTTGTTAAGCTAAGTTTGTTGTGTGTTGTGTCTCTTCAGGCAGAGGTTTTAGGAATGCAATCTGTCAGAGAAGGGCCAACGTTAGCATTAGCTGATGTTTTTGCTAATGACTCTGACAATGAGCAAACGTTTTATGGATTTTCTGACAATGACATCAGCGACCATGGCAATAAGGCGAGTAAACTTAAAAAGATCGGTAAAATTATCATAAGCCCATCTCTTAAAAATGGTTTTGTTTGGTTGGTGTATTGTGCAAGTATAAGGGATATTAACTGTATGGATTTGTTGTCCATTGTCACTTAAATGCATCTGACAGACAGTATGCCTTTTATTTTTTGAAGCTTTTAACAGAAAATACGCATTTTAGTGTGTAAACTATGGTTTTAGAAATGTTTCACCAACCAGTTAAAAAATCGCCTATATTTATGTCCAGCAGAATTCACATTTCGAACAAGAAGATGAAGCCCAGCCTGAAATTTCCTCCAAGAAGGAGAAAACCAAATCCAAAAAACCCACTGGTGCCCGCTCCTTCAGCCTGAGGGTGGCTCTCCGCTCTGCCTCCTCCACCCAGCAGCCCATTGAAGAAGAGGAGGAGGAGGAGGAGGAGGAGGAGGCAGAGGAGGAAGAACAGAAGCCCCAAAAGAGAGGGGTTAAAAGAGCAAGAGATATCAGCCAAGCAAAGAAGATGAGACGTGTTAAATTTGAAGATGAAGGTGAAGAGACAGCGGTGGCTCGGCCTTCCCCTTCTGACGAGTGTGGATCTGACTCAGAGGAGGATGAAGCAAAGACTTTCCT
The DNA here is from genome assembly GCA_903131615.1 of Diplodus sargus. NCBI lineage: Eukaryota > Metazoa > Chordata > Actinopteri > Spariformes > Sparidae > Diplodus > Diplodus sargus. The sequence continues at coordinate 315,907 of CAEMYA010000009.1, forward strand.
GGTCAAGAGACAAGAGAACATCAAGGCTAACAAAGCAATGGTAAAACAGAACCAGAATGAGTATCGCACTGTTTGTAAACTGGCGGACTGTGGCTGTGCCCAAATACTGCCTCCAGATTAAAAACGCATTTGAATGTTTCGTTTTATGAGTACACACTGCTGCCAGCCTAAACAACACAAATTACGGGCTGTTGACACTGAAAAATTCAAGAAATTTTTGCTAGCAGAGTTGCCAAGATGTAAATCTAATGCGGTTTATCCTCCCTGTTTTTCTGACAGTTGGCCCAGCTGATGGCAGACCTGCAGAAGATGCCGGGAGGAGCAGGGCTTCTGAAAAAACAAGCAGGCAAACTGAAGACAAAAGAGAGAAGTTCTGTGAGTGAACAATGATGCAAAACCCAGAGAGTAACGGGAAGGATGGTGTACAGAGATTTAGATTAAGATTTCTCAAAAGGTGAAACGGCACAGTCAGCAACAAGGTGGTCACCATCCTCTTCCTCCTTCTCGTGATACAGTAGATCTCTTAATAATATTACTTCTATGTAGACCGACAGTATGTGATGAGTTGATTTTAATCCAACATTACTTGCAGCGACCGCCACGCTCTGGTGTTGGAGGAGAGCTCAGGAAGAACCCTGACCGTGCGTCTCGCAGACAGACTCGCTCTATGGGGGGAGTTGATGATTTGACCCCAAAGGAGGAAGAAGTGGAGCTCAGCTTGGAGGAGGAGCTGGTGGAGGTAATTTTATGAAGGACAAGTTTAATTATAAAATGGTTCAACTTTTTCTGTCAGAAATCAAGTGGGTTTTTTTTTATTTATTTTTTTTATTACACTACTATAAAAATTGTTCTGTGCATCTTTATATTTTGCTTTAATTACGTAAGTTTTAGTTTAAGTAGATTTCAAGCAGAATCAGGAATTCAGGACCTTTTTGAGTGGGCTGAATAATATGAGTAAATTTAAAAAGATGGGTAAAATAAACATAAGCCCATCTCTCAGAAATGGTTTTGTTTGGTTGGTGTTTTATACAAATCAGGACCAGTACCTGTATGGATTTGTCCATTCATTGTCACTTGAATGCATCTGACAGACTATGCTTTTTATTTTTCTGACGCTTTTGACAGAAAGATGCATATTAGTGTGTAAACTTTGGCGTTTGAAATGTTTCACCAACCAATTAAAAAATCGCCTATATTTATGTCAACCAGAGTTCAGATTTCAAACATAAAGATGAAGCCCAGCCGGCTGAATAATCTGAGTTAAAACCCTCTTTTTTTAATCATCCATTTTGTTTTCCTAATACATACTGTATAGTGGGGGAGGTGATCTTGCAAGAGACTTTGTGCCGGTCTGATTTTAGCTAACTTAATCCGTATCTGTGTAAAGCCCGTAGCTAAGCAAGTCATTATTTTCATCTTTGTATTCCAGGTACGCCGAGCGCCTCGGCGCCGTGGTGCACCGCGGCCTCATCAGAGCAAACCTCATTTAATCCGTCCAGTGGATGACATCACAGAGGATGAGATTGAGCTGGTTGCAGACAACATGACTGATAAAGTCTACAACAGTGTCACAGTGAGTTCTCCGCTGGACTACCTGCAATTCTTTTTCAGTGAGATATTTGGGTTAAGATTTCTGCTAGTATCAAGTTAGTTCATAGCCAGATCAGAAACAACATCACTGTGGCTGCTTTGGTTAAGTGTGCTTATATTAGAATTAACACTCAGTTCATCAGGTGGCAATATCTCAGTTACTGAAGCCTAAAATAACACAGAGGTCCGTGTACATGTCCACCATGTTGGTTGTTGAGGTTTCTTTGTGTATTTTCAGGGCTCCACATGTCATCAGTGCCGTCAGAAAACTGTTGACACGAAGACGTGCTGCCGCAGTGAGGACTGTCGGGGGATTCAGGGTCAGTTCTGTGGGCCTTGTCTGAGGAACAGATACGGAGAGGATGTCAGGAAGGCGCTGCTTGATCCGGTCAGGCTGACAACAACACTCTACACCTGACCAACAGACCTGAAAACACACCCTGTGACTTACTTTATTGACTTTAGCTGAATTATAACTGTTTGTACTTGCTATCTAAATCATAATGTTCCATGGGTTGCATAGGCAGCATGGTTAAACTGAGATCACACATGTAATAGTTGTAACAAGTGCCAAAAAAAGTCCCTCACTTATTTTATTTGCTGGACAGGTTTGATTCATTTTCTTTGTATTATTTATTTTGTTTAATCATCAAATATACACTCTCTTGTGTCTAATGCTCATGTTTTCTCCTGCCGCTAATGGGTCCTTTTCATTTATTGAATGTTAATTCACATCCAAATCTCATCACAAGTACGACTATTGCTTTGGTGTGAACAGAAAGTGTAAATGATTATTCATAGAGAGAAGTAAATATAGTCTAATACAGAAGATTTAGAACAAGCTACTATAAACTCTTCGTTAAGTGGGAGTATTTGCTAAAGTGGCATTTGTGTGATTCGTTTGTACCTTTCTAAGTAAGGAACCTAGGGGCATAAATTTCTCACTTGAGCTGATAAGTTTTTTAAAAATGTTTTATTACAAGCAGTTTTTAACCATTTGTTGATCTCCTCAGGAGTGGAAGTGCCCCCCATGTCGTGGCATTTGCAACTGCAGCTTCTGCCGCGCACGTGATGGCCGCTGCCCGACTGGCATACTGTTCCCCCTGGCTCAGTACCATGGCTTCTCTGATGTCCACTCCTACCTCAGCAGGTGGGGAGTAACACCATATGATTTAATTCTAATGTAACGCAAACATACAATTTACATATTTTCTTTTTTTAAAATGAAAGATAAACCTGTGTTTACAAAGAGTACCTCCAGGTCTAAGGGGGCAGAAGGACAAAACCAGCACGTGATTCAAATTGTTTATCCATCTTAAATGTTGGAAGTGACAAACATATAATGCATTATTTCTGTCTTTACAGCCTCCGCAACAAATTGAAGAATGAAGACAACGATGTAGAAACGTGAAAACACCAGGGGGAGCAATTGTTCAAACAGTTCTGTTTTCTGTGTTGAAGTCTTAAGGCTTTGTTTTAGTTCTTGTAAGACCATCACCACCTGTGATTTTAAACGAATAAAGGAGTTGTGATAACACGAACAAAGAAATGAGACAAAGTGTATTTATAATTTTAATCCAGCTGTTGGCATTTGCAGTAGTTGTATACACACACAATATAAAATCCCTTATTTAAAACGGGGCAGAAGAAAAACAAATAAGAGCACTTGTTGTCCAATGAACTTGGTCTACAGATTCAAAGAGTTTTTAAACATACATTTTACAAGTTACAAATATATTTCTCAAATAGAGCATAATTCCAAAGCAAAGAGAATTTCAAAAGAGGAAAATCTTTGACCATCGATACATTTAGCAAATTATTTATTTGGACAACAAAAGGGGTGTGCATCCGAGGTTTGCCTCAAGCTGGATCTTTTCCAGTTAGAACTTTAACATATGTATTACAAGAGTAAAAATTTTCAGAAAGTTCACGGACCAAAGAAAGAGTTCCTAGTTTTGCTTATAAAATGAGTATGAACCTTTGGTTTGAGCTTACATATTTATGCTGTCTGGACATTATTACAAAATACTTTACTCTGACCAGATATGACTATAGATACACTTTTCCACAGAAGAAAGAAACTGACGGGACTGCAAGGCAAAGTCTCAGTTGATAAGTATACCACAGGAAAAAAAAAAACGTACTGGGAAAATGTGGACTGTATAGAATACATTATTCTATGACAGAAAGGCTCGTAAGTTTACACAGTTCATCTACATATATATATATAAAAGTAATAACATAAGATAAAGATTGATTGTGCATGAGAGGTTCATACAACTGAAAGGCAATCTCTTGCAAACGTGTACGGTGATACGGCCTAAGCTAAGAATTTCTGTGGCCTCTACATTACCCCCCCCAAAAAAAGAAAAACATATTTACAAAAATAAAATACAATGTTTTTGCTATGATAAACCTATCAAAGCATGATGGCTTGAATGTGTGTACCTACATAAGAGGTTAAAGAGTTATTCTCAGGATTTCGGTGCCCTGACACACCTTCATCCTCACACTGATTAGTGCTTCTGGCTCTGACCTGGTCATGTGTTCCACCCCTCCTCTAAATGTCTGCCCTAAAACGCTTAACATATTATTCCAATGATACTGAGAGAAACATGACACTGAGATTGTTAGTTTGAGAACATCTTAGGTTCTCCCAAAAACTGCAACCACAGATATGTGTGAAGCAGATAGATTTGTTGCTACAGATGGTTATAATTGCAGTTTTAGGGGTGAATGTGGCATAATGGACTAATGTGGAGCAGTGAGCCCGAGGGACACGCCTCATACAGCAGCCCAGTTTGAGTGCAGGAGACACCTGAGTTGAAGAGGGACAAGTAGCAAAGCTCACAGCCTTGAACACGCAGGTTAGAGTCCGACTTAGTAGTGTCATCTCTTCACTAAAGATGCTTGTAGCGATTACTTGCCACCAATTCAGCATGAAGTGTGCCTGTCTGTTTTTTTTTTTTTGTATTGTAATCTCAGTATCATTAGATTGGGTGTGGGACAAATGTTAGTGTAGTGCCATTTCCATTCAGGGGAAATAAGTTTACATGATGATTTCTCTAGTCTAACATTTTAATCCAACTCCAACCCTTAAATGCCACAGGTTTCTAAATACAAGATGGAAATTGATTTTCCTGCCTCGGTTCTCAAATTCGATAGTGTCCGTTGTGTTGCATCTGTGACCACCTCATCTGTCTGAAGCCTTTGAGAAGTTCTGTGTCTGCAGTCAGACGTGCCCTTTTTAACCCCAAATGTCCGAATGCAACATCCACCGAGGCCGCCTCCCTGCTCCCCCACTGTCCTCAGTAGTTGCTGCCGTTAATCTGGTGAAGGTCCACCTGCATCATGTTGATCCCAGTGCTGGCTAATCGGGCTATGCTCTCTGCAGATAAGGTTTCCATGGTGACGATGGTGTGCTGGTCATTGGCTGACACCGTTCCTGGTTCGACTTTTGTGACTGTAACTGGGGAAGCAGCGTCGGTTGAGACCGAGGTACCACCGACGCCGACGGCTGCTGCTACTGCTTTCTTGTTCAAATGGGTTTTGATGTGCTTGGAGAGGTGATCGCTGCGCATGAAGCGCTTGGGACACTCTGGGCAGGCAAACCTTTTCTCACCTAAAAAGGAGGAGAGGAATAATAATCAGTATAAACGTAGCTGCAGCTACAACCAACTGTTGGCTACACAGTTGAAAATGTCCAACTATGAAAGATTGAAGCATTGTGCTGCAATTTTGAGTGCATTTTGAATATTTAATGGTAAAAATCAAGATATGCAAGATGATATGTTTATATAAGATTAAAGTGAATAGCTAATCCTAAAGCAACAACTAATGATTACATTCAATATCAACTGTTTGGCCCATAAAATGTGAGAAAATAGCCAAAAAATACAAGATGCACAATGTCCTAAAGCCCAACTGACATATTCAAATTGCCTGATTTGTCCAATAGATCATTCTCGATGTTTTGTAATCGTTTAATGTCCTTCTTATAATGTCAGATAAACTAAAGTAAATCCCCATCATCACCTGTGTGTGTCCTCTTATGGCGCTGAAGCTCATCTGAACGGGTGAAACGTTTGCCACAGAAGGACCAGCTGCAGACGAAGGGTCGTTCTCCTGTGTGCCAACGGAGGTGGGCCCTCAGGTGGGATGTCTTGCCGTAGATCTTCCCACAGCCAGAGATGTGACATATGTGCTGCTTCTTTTTAGTTGGGTCACTGTTTGATGCAATAGAAAACATAGAATCGGTGAGCAGCTGGGTTCCCTTTGACAACATACCATCAGCTAAAAATTTTAATGCAATGTTTCTTCTACAGTCTTTGAGGGTATAACTTACATTTTCTTTGTGTAGCTTAAGTAGAAGTTAATAAAAAAACTCAATGTTTACAAAACTCAAAGTTCAGTATTTGGTGAAATTTGTCAGAACTATGTAAATTCAAATTTGACAGTGTCAGGTCAACAAAACCCAAACACTATAGGTGTCAAAGTGAAATACATGGCAGAACAATTGGACTGTATCAGTGTACATGTTGGCCTAAGGAAGCGGTTCAGTGACATACCGTCCTTCTCCATCCTTGCAGAAGGGACAGGTACAGGCTTCCCTGCGGTTACGTCGTCCTTGAGGTGGTGGACTTACATCCTCATCATCCATGGGTGTGCTGTCATCCAAACTTTCTCCACCTGTGTGTAAGGTCTGCTCTCCTGTAGTGACGGAAGAGAAATACTCAAGTGTGAAATAAATTATAAAACAGTTTGAGATCTTTTTGGCAACAACATTCAATTACTTAAGTTCACATCACGCTCCAACTCTTTCAGTCATACATCATGTTTTTCTATAATCTTTCCTGTAATAAAAATTATATTATTTATTTTAAGTTTGTTGCTTGTTCTTATATGTGAACGTTTTTATGCTGATGTCTTGGCCAGAACTCCCTTGTAAAAGAGATTTGAATATAAGTGAGAATATATCTGGCAAAATAAAGGTTATATAAAGATAAATATTAATCAATATTTGTTCAAAATCAAATAGCAATACTAAACCAGGGGTGTTCAGAAAAGTACTAATTAATTGTACGTAACATTATAAGTAACACCAGTATGTCCAGTCACAAGCCTGAGTCATCTAGCTTTAACAACTACGTTAAAGTAAATGTTAGTTTAGAGTCAGCTCTGATGCATGGAAAAGCCTGCCATTCAGTCCTGCTGGAGTCCAAACAAAGCCGGCTATATTAGGTAGCTTATGACCAGCACATGATTTCAAAAGAAGGACAACATACACTTAAAAACAAAGCCCAAACATTAGAATGTGTTCAAATGTAGAGTAGCAGGCACACAAACTTAATGGGAGGGACTGCCAATAACAGAACTGAAGAGGGCGTCAGACATGATAAAGCTTGCTGTAAGATGGGAGGGGTCATGTTACACCCCTACAATGACGGAGAAGCTGTGGCCAGCCCACGACTACAGAACTGTAACATGTGACCATCTTCTGAGCAACACAGTGTCATCAAGAAAAGAAAAAGAAATTCAACACAAATACATACAATGTGGTAAAGAGCCCCGGGAGACACTGGGACAGCTGAACTGGTTAAACCAGTATGGAACAATAAAGAGACAAGAGCTCAAATCCAGAGGTACAAGTTACTTTGCATTTTAAAGCAAACATTTGAGGAAAAGAAACCTCAAACAGCAAGTTCACCTTGTTGTGTGGACTACCCAAGAAATTTACTCAGCCCAACTGCCAGCTAGTCTACTTCTGGACAATTACGGTGTATTATAATAGCAGGACATTAGGTGGTGGTCATCTGTCTTTCCTTAAATGACTGAAACTAAACACTGTCCAGGGTTCATTTCAGCCTCTGTTCACATCACATCTGAAAAGTAATGACTACAAATGGCAAAAAGACAAATAACATAACCAATTCTGTTTGGGGGTATGACTGGTCCTACATAAAGATTGCATCATTCAGAATCAATACGTTCCTTCTTCACACACAGGTGGTTGGGTTTTCCCCAAGTCATAAACAGCTCAAAATGTTTGAAACGATTACTTACACTGAATGTTAATATCACTTTTGAAAAAAATATTATGTATATTTTTGAACATTTAACATCAACTGACTCTGGGAAGCAGGCTACTGACTGACCTGCTTGGGTGATGGCGATGGGAACGGTCTGCAGCTGGTGCATCTGCAGCCCAGAGCCTGCAAGCGAGTTGAGATTTATGGTCTGGATGCCTGGGATCTGCACTGTGTTGACAGACACTCCACCAGCTCCACCAGCTCCCTGAGCCTGGCCAAGTTGTGAGAGTGACTGGACTGGGGCCAGCGTGATCTGTGGTCCTGTCGGATTCTGAATCTGAATGGTCTGCCAGCTCACCTGGCCATTAGGGCCTACAGTGCGCAGGAGGATGGGGCCTGTGTTTGGCATAATTTGAAGATTTTGAAGCCCTTCCTGGCTGAGTGTTGGAGTAGCGAATACCTGACCACCAGCGGTCGTGACAGTACCGGCCTGGATGGTCTGGAGGGGTGTTCCACCTTGGATAACCTGCTGAGGCTGGATCAGGATCTGCTGTGGCTGCTGCTGACCGTCTCTGTTGTCTGGCTGTATCGGAACACCCAGAGATGCTGCGTTATGCTGGAATGTCCCCGTCATCATTCCGTTGCTGCTCTGAGTTTGGGTCATTCCGTAGGAAGTGGAAGTTTGCGTTGTGACAGTGGGTGCACTGGTCATGTAGCCGGCCCCAGAAGACACTGGATGTTGTGATTGCTGTAGAAGTTGGTTTCCTGTATCACCTCCACCATTTGCATCTCCCCCTGTGCCGCTTGTTCCAGTGCTGACAGGCAACAAAGTGATGTTTCCATTGAGTGACACAGGCATATTTGCCAGAAACTGGGGCTGGTTTTGTAATACACCATTGCCCAAGCTTATATTTTGAATGGGGATTGCTCCTTGGAGGAGACTGGGCATCGTTATGATGTTTCCTGCTGCACCAGGTCTGTTGGTTGCAGCTATGATCTGCTGGCCGTTAGGAGAGGAAACTATCTGAAACTGCTGTCCTGGTGCTGCGGCAGGTACAGCAGAATCCTGCTGAGCGTGTGCCAACTGCAGTGGCTGACCATCGACTGTCTGAAACTGGGGAATAACCTGGTACTGAATGTTGGGCATCATTCCTGATATGGTGGTAAGAACCTGCTGACCCTGCATCGATGGAGCCTGAGCTACTACGAATTGCTGTGGCTGCTGTTGCTGTCCCTGAGTGCTAACAGCGATTGATGGTGACAGCACCTGTCTGCTCTTGCCTGCATCTCCTACTGTCATCACCCCTGAGGAGTCAGTGGTGATGGTGTTAGTGCCTGAGGTTGTTTGAACGCTGATCGGGATAACCTGCCAGCCGTTGGCACTGGAGGTGAAAACACCCTGGTTTATGTCCAGCTGTTGCTGCTGGTTCTGTTGGTCTGAAGGGGAATCATTCTCTCCTGGGGTGTCAATTCGACTGCATGTGGCTGCCAACAAGGCAAGAGGAGATGGCTGCTGTGAGTCCTAGAAGGAGAATTCATAAAGGGAAGAAAGAACGAATTTATTTAGGAAATATCCAACTTACGATTTTACACACAATTTAAAGCCGCAGCTGTCTGTATTACATTTATTGACACACCTCTAATTTGTATGCTGAAGAAAATAATACCAATACAGTGATGCTAACAATGATTTCAAAGCGCTTAGAGCAACTTTAAAAAATGCCTTACAGTTCAACAGCAAAGTAAAAAATCTAGGATATCTAAATATCTTTTACATTTTTACCTCAAACACAATACAAGGAACTTTTAACTGGTTAAGAAACAGTCTAAATTTAATATCAGTCCTTCTGTATAACCTATGTAAGCTAATGAGACCATCAGCAGCACTAAAATTAAGACCCTGACTAAAACTATGGAGTAAAAAATTCTGATGCAAATACATCAACCATTATATACACACACAATTTTGGCAATGATCCCTTAAATGTGGTTATAAAACACTAATGACTAAGACATGTAACAGAGGCAGGATACTACATAGTTTTAAAAATAACTTTGTTGTCTAAAATGGCATCAGTGCCTTGACACAACCTAGGGTAAGAAACTTCTCTGCCATCTAATCCAACCAGAATCTAGGGGTAGGTAGACCGATTATCAGCCCATGGCGATTATTGGGGCTGACATTCAGCATTTTCCAATTATCTGCAATTTGTCTGTCAGATCGCTGATGAAATACACCAATTTAAAAATGTGTTACTTTGTGTGGGAGGATGCTACATGAGAGTCAATGTGCCATCCACAACAATATATGAATGGTAACATGCCACAATTAATAGTGAATAATCTGATCAAAGTAACTAGTAACCAAATGTATCAAATACATTTTGTGGCAGAAAATGGAGATACTCAAGCGAAGTACCTCAAAATTATACTTAAGAACAGTCATTTAGTAATTGTGCTAGAGTTACATTTTCACTGTAAATTAGTATAGGTCCCATATATTGGCTTTCAGACTCCTGAATCCTCCTCGGTATTGGGTCAGAAAAAGCCATATCAGTCAGTCCCTATCAGAATCAACACAAAATGAATTCAGGAGCACATTAAAAAAAACGATTTCCACAAAATAAATATTTACACGAATAACAGAGTGCGACTGGATTTGTAAATGCTGTATAGTCTCACTCTCAAAACAGTAACCACGACATCAAACCTATGCGTTTTAATGCTAGTCTCCTCCAGTGGGTCTGGAGTGAGAGGTCCAGGGGTAAGCAGGGTGGGAGAGGATGGGAGGGACCACATTTTTTCCAAAGTAGCGGCGGGCTCGGCTTCCCCTCCCCCCAAACCCACCCATCTCCCTCCCACACTTTATTTTGCCCTATAAACTGACACACTCCTCTAGCCACCCCCTCCAGGGCCAGCCAAATGGGCCGAGCGAAATGCACATGAAGTGCCGGGGTTTGACGGGAACACCCCGTGTGGGCGCAATTTACCTGCCCATTCCCCACCCCGGTGACATGTGCTCTGGTGAGAAAATCAACAACCCGTACGAGTCCCGACATAAAATGAATTACAAAATCGGACATAAACGAATGGGAGACACATCGGCGGTATAGTGGATATAGGTCGGGAGTGTGGTCAGTGTTTCCCGGCTGACAGTCATCCTATCTAGCAAAACAGGCGCAAGTCCGGTTCACCTACTTGTGCATTCGTGTTTCGCTTTTGACTGAAGCCTCCACCGCTCTCCACCGCGGCCATGTCACCCTGCTGCTGATCTGCGGAAGAAGAGTTTTGTGAGATCACTTTGTCTTTGAAGTAGTTACGATGAAACAACAAGCCATCAAACTGGTTTGACGTTGCGTTCAACAACTCAGGTGTGGGAGGGGGGGTCGGCACACACACAGTCGATATCACAGTAATGACTAAACTTAAGGGTTTTTTGTAGTTAACGTTGAGTCAACTGAGACCAGAAATACAGGGAAATCCATGCCACAAGTGCTCGAAGGGGCCAGCTAGCCAACTGGCTAAGCTAACACGAACTCAACACAACAAGTAAGAAAAAGTGCTAAGTATCGGCTAAAGAGACCGACACAGTCTCAACTGCAATACTAAATATACCTTACATAGCTAGCCCACGAAAATTAGATAAAGTTGAATTGTTATGTAAGCAGGCATTGTCAGTTAGGAACACACGTTTATGTTAAAACAGTTAGCTAGCTTTACTTGGTTGGCTAAATGTTGATAGCTAAGTACCGACAATTAGCAGTTAAGTAGTTGGGTCACTTTAAAACTGCTTGAGACGCTAGCTAAACAATACAATATCATGCTCACAACAGTGAATACATCTCAACCAATGTGAATTCGCTTTTACGTGTGCTGTTAACTTAACGCTTCGTTCACAACATGCCACTGAGTTTGAAAAAAGTTCACTTACTGCTCATAATTTGAAGACGGGAGGAGTTTCTCTGGTCTTTTTTCGACTTGACAACTTTTCACAACTTCACACAAACTTGACAGGCTCCCCCTATGAAGGAGAAAGGCGGGTGCGTTCGATTCACTGACCCTTGTAGCGGAGCTACAGCCGATAGCTGTCACACTGCTTTCATGCACATATTCAATGTTGATACAGTTTAACAAAATAATATTCAGTCGTCACCCTCTCACTGGATCATCAACTGCATCTCACAGTGTTCATCGGTGGATGGCGTTTACCATTATAACGCTATAATACATATAATGCAGCTTATGTAAAGCTTCTGAATTATCTAGGTCATGCTTCGTCAGAAGCACCTGAACTCGCTTAGGATGTTTTGTCTCCTTTCCTCTCCCAGAATGTTTCTTCGGCACTAAAGAAGGTCAAGTTCGCTTAAATTTAGCATGTCAAGACGACATATAGTGTATCGTTGATAGCAAATGGCGGTAAGTGTCGGACCCAAAATGTTGAACAAACCAAAATCAAAACCGTACTTATGATTAAAAATGTATTCTACTGATGATTAGACTTAACATATTTGTCAAAAGAAAGTAAATCCTGAGAATGAAAAGACAGAACGTTGTCATTTAAATGTATTTTGGCATCTCGTGACTGTACAACCTAATACTCATTCCTATATTTAAAACGAGCGCACCCCTTCCGGACTACTCGCTCCGAATTGCTGCTTTCCTCCAATCAAAACGGTCGTATGTGCGACTGTGAATGAACCAGCCAGTGCAATTGAGCCAAACAGAAAAAGTGGGCGGGACGTAGCACGGTAGGTTGTACGACTGAGTATGATTGACGTTGGGTTATCTGTTTTCCGTTTAAAAGGCGCCATGAGTAAATATGTTCACGTAAGCATCGATATTTCCCTTTACTTCTTCTGTGATAGTGTCTTATCATTCACCAGCGCGACGCTGCCACGGCTCATCTCTCACTTTAACCGCGTTGAAGACGGAGGTGGGGAAGGAAGAAGGCGTACTGGGAATTTAAGTCTTGCCTCCGTGGCCGCTGGCCACTCCCTGGTGGCGCCATGTGGGTTGGAAAACAGCAAGGAGGCGGGAGGAGTCAGTCAGGGTGGAGGAGAAGGGACCCCATCACAATCAAGCACTGGCTGTAACCGCGCTGGGAGGAGAAAATGGCTCGCTTGTGGGAGGGTTTTTGATTATTGGGATGTGCGAGGGGGCTGTCAGTGGAGCAGCACATGTGCCCATGTAAACAGGACGGAGGGTGGAGTCCGTCCTCAGGCCAAAACACCGTCTGGAGGCAGACACTGTGATGTTACTGCACTTCTGATGGCGCCTCTTATTTACTCCCCATCACCGCCTCCACACTAAAACACGCAATCAAGTCTTAACAATGCATTGTGTCAGTGTACAACAGAGGAGGGAGTGTTTAGTTTCTTTACCTGAGCAAAAGTTGCAGAATCACAATTATTATTATAATATTATTACTATATTATTATCACAGCACTTCATTATAAGGTACATTTCTTTTAGGTCATATATGTCAAACTTTATTTAAGTAGAAATGCAGTATGATCAGCATAATCCTACATTATACTTGTATAGTTTGAATTTTAACTACTGAATTTTAACTACTTTTTGCACAAATTGGTAGTTTAATCTGTAACAAAAAGCATCATAGTTTATCATTGTGTCATAGTTTTGTGTGTACAATCGGTCTGGTTCACATCACTTGGGCCTATTTTGACTAAGATATGAACACAGGCGTTACAAATAACATTGATGATAATTTACTTGTATCAGACATTTTATCAGCGACATTTGTAAACTGTGATTTTGTTCTGTTCTGTACATAACATCTACTGCATGTCTGTCTGTCCTTGGAGAGGGATCCTCGTCTGTGGCTCTTCTGAGGATTCTTCCATCTTTTTTTCTTCTCTCCTGTTAAAAGTGTTTTTTCAGCTGTCCTTAATGTTACCATTTACATTTCTGTTTTTTTCTCTGCGTCGACGCGTCAACACGACTAAAGCCTTCTCTCTCCCGCAAGCGAGTCGAGCGTCAGATGGATTTAGTGCAGTGAAAAAGTCTGTATAAAGTGCAACACCACCACTGTACTTGAGTTTCTTTCACATTTCTTAGATTAGATGAGATTAGATTAGACTTCACCTCACGATGGGGAAATTCACTTGTTATAAGAACTCAAGATGCATCAAGTCCAGGAAAACGAGTCAGAGAAAAGACACATAAAGTTAAAAAGAAAATGGGAAAAAACTAATATTTACAAGAAGCAAAGTGAGTGGAAAGTGATTGTTCACATAGTGCTCGAGTTAAACAGTCTGATGGTTTCGGGGATGAATGATCTGTGGTAGCGCTCCTTCTTACACAGAGTCCGCTGCTGAAAGAGCTGCTCGAGGCTTGTGGTGCAGGGATGAGAGGTGTTGTCCATGATTGATGTCAGCTTCACCCACCACCTCTATGGGGTCCAGCAGGAAGTCCAGGACAGAGGACACTCATGTTTCTACACATTTATAACACATTAGATCAGATATAAAGTCATTAAAGTCAATGCACAACACTCACACGTTGGTGCGAAAAAAAACGTACGACAAACATTAATAAAAAAGCCTCTCAGTCTTTTGATTCATTCATAATGTCAAGTCAGTAATAGTCGTAAGGTATTAAGAGTTTCAAGTCAGTTTGATTTTACTTATATCCCAGAACCAGAAATCACAATTTGCCTTAAGGGGCTTTATATTCTGACAGCGGATGACTCCCTCTTTTCATAAACCATTGATTCACATAAGGAAAAGATATCTCCCCCTCAAAAACCTCAGTGGGGAAAAAAGAAACAAACCTCACGAAGAGCAACAGAAGACGAGCCTGCCATGATGGACAGCCATGCAACAGATGTCATGTGTAAGGAATAAAGAGAAAATAAAATCACAATATCTACACATTTTGATGACAGTTAGACAGCCGTCACACACAGCGCTCACTCAGATCGGACACAGAGGTATGATGTCATGCAAAGTAGGTAGGGAGGAGAGGCTGAATCGCCTCGGGGACGATCATCCAGCTCCATAAAAGAAGACTGAACAGAGATATGCACAACTGGGCATGTCCAGTTTCTTACTTTCTAATCAAACAGGCAGATGAGCAGCTATTTTATTAATAGTAGGTTGGAGTGTGAAGAGTTCCCTCCTTTCTCATCATTAATAAATGGTAAATATGTAGTTAATGAAACTTTAGTGAAGAGT
>CAEMYA010000009.1:341147-375176 GCA_903131615.1 Diplodus sargus
TGATACAAAAAAAAAAAAAAATCTTGTTACTCTGGGCCCACTGCACACTAGTTGTTGTATTTAGGTCAAAAATGACGTGGGGAATTGAATAGTTTAGACAAATGTATGTAAATAAAGGATGATCGCGCGGGCACGTGTATATGGGTCATTGAGCAGGTGTACTGTGCATGCCTTTGTGTGTCTATTCAGGTCAGACCCCAGCTGCAGTTGAGCTGTGGTGAACAGTGCATGGAGTTGTCTGACCGTGTTTTTGTGCCCGTTGTGTAGGTGAAGTTATCCGCGGTGACAGCATGCAGTCGGACAGCAGCGGCTACGCGGACGAGGAAGTCGGCCTCACACACAGCAGATGACAGGAGAAGATAGAGCTTCGTGTCGTTTTCTCACCTGTGGAAGTTTGTCCTGCACTGAAGATTCGAGTTTCTATGACTAAGTATTTGGAAAATGCATCCAAGCAAGGACCTCCAGTAAAACAGGCCCTGAAGATTGAAATCTCATGCTACTGTAAAAGACTGGGTGACACGTGAAACTTTCAAAGGCGACCTACGCCGAAGAAGCTTTTGTTTCCCAGTGTGAACTGTTTCTGCTCAGAGCTCTTAGTGAAAACACAACCTTGTAAATAACTGAACATAAAACTATTCTTCTAGGTCTTTATGAAATGTTGTGTGGATCTTATGTTATTATGCCTCTGCAAGGCATCTTATTTATTTAATTCATGTTAACTTTAACAGAGGAGCAGTTGGAAGCATCTTGACTTGAAACATCACAGACTGGTATTGGTTTGTGCACGGCCCAGCCTGTAGTACCCGCGTCCGTACCACCAGAATGTGGAGCAGCTTCATTCCCCACACTCTTCTAATTATCATCAACACTCAATTATATAGAATATTTTTTTTCTGTGTGAATTTAGCACAAAATAACTCACATAACATAGTTTCTTTGGCGTTGTAAAAATGATAAATAAATTTGCCTCAAAGCTTTATTTGCAGGTTGTCTGTCCGTCCCATTCTTGTGAATGTGATGTCTCAGAAACACATTGAGGGAATCTAATCAAATTTGGAAAATCAAAAAGTCTCGGACTCAAGAACGAACTGATGAGTTCTTAGAGGTCGAGGTCACTGTGACCTCACATGACATTTTTCCATCTTACACGTCTTATAGGATAAAATGATGAAGTGATGACATTTTATATCCAAACGGTTAAAGGTCAACGTAACTGTGCCATCAAAACATTCTGCAAAAAATGTTCTGGCCATTATTCAACGCCACATTTCAGGGTAGTAACTCCAAAAAATGGTCATTCAATCTTGGGGCCAGGTGATGTGGCCTCCTATAGCAATACAAGAATACATTTAAAAATCTTATATTTATTAATAATTTAATAAAAGGTTAAACTGGGTATGTATTGAATATAGTATGGATGACTACTGGTACCTTCCTGACAAATAATCACCAGTAATGTCAATATAATGATTAAGTGTACAACCAACTATTAGAACAAGTGAAACAGTTTCTCTAATGCAGTCAACACTTAAACCACATCAGGATACAATGATATCAGGATATCAGGATACAATGATATCCATAATCTCAATGTCATAATAATGCCATTATATCAACACATTGACCGGCTCTACTCAACCAGGAACTAGAGTAAGTTATGACAACAGTTGGCAATAAAGTTTACAAAAATTCTTTATTGGAAACAAAGTCAATTTCACATGGAGCTCACATTGTAGTTCATTGGTTTTTCTAAAACTGGGCGATATTTTCTACTATCATAACAAAGAATAGAAATGTAGATGTCAGCATTGATGTCATTGGTCTCAGCACCTAAAAATCACTAAAAACCAGCAGTCGAGTTCCTTCTTTCAATAAACACAAACAGTATGCAGATCTGCCTTTTCGTAGAATGAGGTTACATTTAACACACTGTACTACAGTGAGTAGACGTACAGAAACTTGGTCAGCCTGCATTTGTGCAAAGGACATTATCTTTTCAAGTAGTGCAAACTGTTTACTATCTATACTTATTTCAGATGAGTGCAAGTGTATCAACATATATGCAAATACAGTAAGGTCGGTGGTAGTGAACTGCACACCGAGGTACAACAGGTAGCTGGAGAAAGTAATCTTGATCATCAATATTGTTACAGGAAACAAAAGACACGTTACAGAAAAAAAAAAGTGACGGGTTTAAATGATGACAATGTAGGGAATTAAGAGCACAAGATTTGAAAGTCAAGGGTAAGTCGTAACATTTTTAATGATTTTAATGAGAACAAGGCTCCAGGAGACTCACATTGCTTTGTCCCACTTCATCCATTAACCTTGTTTTAAACTGAAATGGATTCATTGATCTCATGCCACGCAAAGACAGTGTGCTAAAAGAGTAAAAGAAAAGAAAACAAAAAAAATGGCACTTCATAACACTTAACACTGTTTTTTCTCAAATTCAAGATTAAATGGCACCATTAAGTAGATTTTTTAATTTAACTATAAGGTTGTATTTCTTAAATTATCCTCACATTCAATACTTTCTTAATGTCTGCAAATGTAAAAACATGATTGTGAGAGAATTTTTTTAAAATGCTCTGAAAAAAAAACAAAACCCAACAGACATCCACCTGACTTTTGCATGAAAATCTTTAAAGGGGCAATGTTGCACACGTTACACACGTTACAGGACAATTCACTTTCAGAAAGCTGAATCGACTGATCTTTATCTCATTTCTAATTTGGGAACGAGTAAAGCGTATCATAACTTTGACATGGTGAGTTTCAGCTGACAGCAGACTTAAATGGCCAAAATTCAAATCTTGAAGGTCAAACATTAAAAGCATCAGAGAGGAACAGTCTGAGATTTTAAGGTTTCGAATGAATACAAAACAAAAAGACGCATTTTCAATACTCACACGAGCTCATGTGAAAACAGGACAGTCTTTAAAATAGTTTTCCTCTGATATCAGATCAGCAGAGTCCTTTTCTCTCCATGTTTCAGCACACGGCATTTTTTTCTTTCTTTCGTTCATCCGTGTGAATGGTTATTAAGCGAAGCACCAATAATCGGCAATTTCATAGCCCAATTTCTACAAACCCCTTTGCTCACAATTTGTCTGCAGTTATTTGGTATCTCACTGCCACAACGGCATTCATGATTTGAGAATATTAAACTTTAGTTTTTCTGGGTTTCTATGTCTGGATGCTGAACAAACAAAAACTGAACAAAAAAAAAAAAGCATTTAAAAATAACTGGTGACAAATAATGTCAATGAGAGGGGGGGTGCATGAGTTTTTGGGCAACTAAATCTTCATTGGCTACAAAAAGGAACTGAAGAAAAAAAGCTCCTGGGGTTCATTTGGGGACAGAAAAAGTCTCCATTTCCAAATCTGAGGTAATTCATGTTATTTGAACTCTTCACAGAAGTGCCTCCTTCGTTCAAAGTGGATATCCATCCCGCCACCGAGTTGTGGCGAGTTCGAGTCTGTGAGGAAGTAGACGACGTCACTTCCCTCCAGCCATGATTTTGAGGTACTGCAGTGCATTGTGGGCTGCACTGGCTCGAGCAGCGTCAATGCTCGGAGCGAAGCCGTGGCACACCGTGATCGGCTGCGTGGACAACTCGACTAGACACTGGCACAGGCCGCTTAGACTGCGCTCCTCTGAAAAACAATAAAAAAAGAAGAATGTTAAAAAATTAAGTTTCTCTTTCAAGATTTTGACTGTAAAATATTTTTTCACCATTGATGCCGCTTTGACAATGTCTCTGTAGGTTCAAAGGCATAGATGATGTGTCTCAGCCTTGAATACATCATTTTGTGGCATTTCACTGGCCAACTTTATCGCCAGGTTCCATCTGAAGAGGTTTTTGGACAGTTTTCTACTCTTTTATTTATGCTCACTCTCTCTTAACATAAAACGTGTCACCGGCCACATTTATAAGCATTAAGTTACACAGACACCTGTCATACTTTGTAGTCCTTTAATCAGGGTGTCTACAGATATCAGCCACTTCAATGTAACGCTTTTCTTGGACCTTTTCGAATAATTTTTAACCAAATTAAGGACCGGTTTTTGGTAAAAATGTATTTGCTTCCTTCTTTTTTTCAAGCATTATAGGTAAGTATATAAAGGTAGGAGTATGTTGTCCTGTGCTGAAGTAGGTTTTATGTATTAATATGGCTATTAGAGTGACGTTAATCTATATTTTGCCAACACATAAACTCAAGTATAAAGTAAAAAAGACAGCGTTGGAATGAATAGTAGGGTGAAAGATTTGTAACATCAGAGATGTGAATTATTACGTAATGAGCTTCAATCATTTTAACAAAGTAATTAAAAGACAGATTTTCATTTTATTACTATAACAATACAACTAATAACATTTGTTTTTAATAATCCTTGTTTATGAGATCATATGAACACAATTTTTCTAATCTTAAACTTGCTCGGTGCTTGCTCCTTAATAAATTCCAGCACAAATAACAAATAAATTTCAATCATTTAGCTTGCAAATTCAGCACTAAATGAGTCAGCATTCCTGTCCATCTGTGAAGGGCTGCTCACATATAAAATGGTTCATCGTGACAACACAGCTGCAGGCTACTTCCTCCTCCTCCATATCTGATGACACTAATACAAACCACACAGCACGCCATTTCATTGTGGCTCGCTGCTATCAACAAGTACCCAAGAGGTTGTGACATTTTTAGCATGAGCAGATGATGTAAACCAGATGTGAAAGCAGTACGAAGCATCAAACAAAAGCCTGCGTCCTTATGATGGTTATCACATGCACAGTGCATTTTTGGGTTAAACTGCTGCCATTTGTAAACCCACCTAGATCCAGGTAACTGACGTCGAAGCGCTGCTCCACAGACAGGTCGTTCAGTAAAGAACAGAAGTTGGAGTCGGACGGCATTCCTAGAGGGTGGCTGCGGAGCTGGAGGATCTTCTCTCCGGCAGAGTTACGCAGCGAGTCCCACGTGCAGCTGAAGCCTTTACTTTTCCCCGACTCGGCTCTGTTCCCCATGTGCTGTGCGTGCAGCGGAGATTAAGTTCATTAAATAAACACCGTTATTATCTGCCAGCAAGATGTATGAGCAAGACAAGGGGTAATAGGGTGGCAGTTGTATAACCTAAAGGCATTCTGCATAACATGAAAGACAAACAACTGCAGATGGCCTACATGATGAAGCAACAATCCAAACACAATATTTGCATGAGGTTAGCCACCTGCAGTGTTGTGCACCCTTTCCCGTAATGTGTGGAATAATTTTACATGCAGCGTCTTTGTAGACTGATGCACAGATAAAAGTTTTAATCTGTGTTTCTCACCATGGTGAAAGTGTCATCTTCTGTGTCAGCGTCGTTGCTGGTCCTCAGGTCGACCGGGACGTCGTGTATACGTGATAACATCTTAGCTGCTGCGTTCCTCTTGGCTAGCTTCTTGGATGTTCCGCTTCCTGAAGAGAAACAGCAGATTGAGATATGCTGCACAAAAAAAAAGGACTCCTGATTGATGAAAAGCCTGAAAAAGATTTCTGCTCAGACTGAGCTAGCCTAATCGCTACTTTGTTTAACGGGGCGACATATTATCAGTTTTTTTCAGCACAATGTCCAACAAAAGAAGCACAATGAATTTTACCGATTTCAACAAATCTCTCGACTCTGCAGGTCATTGTGAACTCTTTGCGGTGTGCTGGACCAGACTCCTGGGTGACAGTGTACTCTGGCAAACGCCATCCTTTCTGCACCACCAACTCCTGACAAAGAAGCATACAAACAATTATTTTTAAAAGCAGAGGGCATGCAACTATAAACTGTGCAAATGTTGCTAATAACACAAAACTTTGAAGGACTGACTAAAGAGTGACATATCTAGTCTTAGTAGACACGACAAAATAAATAGCAGTGCAGTTTAAGGTTTTATCTTTGTTTAGTAAATCACCTGCAGCGCTCCTACAGGGTTACATTCAGACTGCTGAGAACTGCCTGAGGTCTTCATCTCTGACTGGGAGCTGTGCAGAAGATAACATAAAACAAACACAGAAGAGGAAGTAATGAAACCACACAGATCACCATCTCAAATTCAGTGCTTTGACATGCTGACATTAGCTGATGCAGGCCAAAACCATTTCAACTCGATAGACAGTGTAAAGAAAGGAAAAATGCCTGGTACGAAACTGACCTGTCTCCATCAGTAGACCCGTCAACCCCAATAAAGCCGTCTACTCCAACGCTAACTCCAGCGGGACCTCCGAGGCCTCCCTTGAGCATCTTCAGAGCAGCCTCGGCTGCTTTGTGCTTGGCTGCCTTCTTGCTGGGCCCTTGGCCGGTGCAGCTGATCTCTCCAACGGAGACGCGGAACGTGAAGTTGGGCTGGTGGGCCTGTCCCTCGGCCTTCAGCAGGTCGTACACTGGGGTCTTGCCTATCCGCGTTCCATACTCCTGCAGCAGACTGATGGGCGTCTTTCCGGGATTCACAGCCAGCATTTGCTCAATACTAAAGAAAGAGAAGCCCAGCAATGTTCAGCTCGCACCAATCTATTAAACTCAGTGTGAAAGTAAACACACAAGTCTCTGTATGTTCTCAATGGCAGCACACAGACCAGTTGTCAATTATTTTGTACATCTGGCAAGAACTAATGGAGTCGGGCCTAATAAAGTCATGCAGTAAATCATAGGTTTTTATGTTCAGTTTCAGATGAATCTGTTTTAGCAAGGTGTGCAACTGTATGGTCATTTTTGGAGGTGTGAAGTAGTTTGTAGTGCTTCTGATTTGTATACTGACAGGTGTTTACTTGTCTATTACCTTGTCCTCCCCAATAAGGTTGGACAAGGTAATAGAAACACTTCCCTGCATTTGCTGTTTCTAATAAACTGCGATCAGAACAGCTTACTGGTTGAAATTTGAGCATGGCCTCTACAGTAACAGTGTACACTGCTTACAGTATAATAAAAGTATCATATTAATAAAGTTTAGGTCCCTATGTGCAAACAGCAAATCCGTAAATTTTCAACAAACGTATTTGATTGATTTAGTTGATGACTAAAGGGGTCATACATGTCTAGATGGAAGTTTAATGACAGTACAGTAAGGTTGACAACTGTATCTTCTGGTCACACAGTTGGCACCTTACTGAGAAGCTATTCGAGTAAAGTGTACGTAAAACAAATGTTAATGCGTAAGACATAATTCAAAGCAGTAGTTGTGCTGGGGCGAATGCTCAAATAAATCTCTACAACAAAAAAAAGGATTTTATTATCTGGCTCCCTGCTAGCCACTGTGCTATGCTAGCTTAGCTTCTGTGCAGCTTCACCTGGAGCACCCGGAGTTTCTCTTCCAGCTGTCCGATGCTGTCTCGTCGTTCATTCCCTATTTCACGCAGACAGAGCCGATCGGTTTCGGATGGTTAATCCCCCCACCACAACAGACACTTGCTTTCATTTGACGGTATTTTCGCTGACAGATAATGAGGCGACGACATGTGAAGAGCAGACGAAGCCCCCTTTTCGCTCCTACAGAACACGACCAGTCGTTTTCGGAGCACAGATATGACGTAGGACGTTTCCCCACGACATCGGAATTCTCATTGGTCCGCGGACGCTTCGGGTTAGTTCGTTTAATACAGCGGAAAACACCGAAGTCAATAGTTTGCGGTGGAGATTGATGCATGGACCGTTAATGAGGTAACGTTCAGGTGCTTTTTGTGCAGCCACCTCACGGACGATGTTTCATCACAACAGAAACAGGTGAATAACCACTTAGTTAAAACAAAAAGGTCGAATAAAAAAATTATATTGTCCTAATGTAAATATATTATCCAAAACTAGAGGTCGGCCATTTAAAGTTGAGCATAAAGTAACGTTAGAACGAAGTAACGCTAAAGATATCTTGCGCGTGCCAAGCTAGTACAGAAAATGAACTTCGTTCAAATACTGATGTAGATGCAAGATGTCTTACCTTTTAAAATGATCATCTTTAGTGTGGAAGTTTGTATTACAAACAAAAGGAACGTACTTTTGCGTAGCTAGTTAACCTTTCCTTTAACGAAAGCCCATTTGTGTGGTACTTTCTCGTCCACTGCACTTGCCTGACAGTGTTAGCGGTGGTTAGCTGTTAGCTGGTTGGCTAGTTAGCTGCAAAAAATAAACTAGAGAGCCGAAATCACGCCTCTTCCGGTTGACCCCATGGGAGTTTATTTCGGAAAACCCTCCTAGGTTAGGTAACGAAGAAAGACAAATAATACTATGATCTCGTTTGAATTGTGCCATGAACTAAACATATGATGTTCACTTATCTAAAAGATTATTTTTGAAGTAAAAAAAAGTCACAGTTGGTTGTAAATAAAGTTAAATATCATAACTTATTTTATCTACGGTGATTATGTTGTGGCTTCTTTCCTGCGACAAATGTACTCATTGTAAGTTGCTTTGGACAAAAGTCTCTGCTAAATGCCCTAAATGTAAATGTAGTCTAGTTTTGTGTTAACTACGTCATCCAGTTCAACATACACCAACATGGCCGCCAACATGGCTGCCAACCAGGCACAGAAAAAGTGCTAAAAAAGTTCTAAAAAAGGTGAAAATTACAAAAAAAAACTGCTCTTATGTAAAAGGAGAGTTTGTCAGTTTTGGGAGCAAGCTGAGTGAGCATTCAACAAGACAACGTCACTAATGCAAGTGTTGGCTGTGTAGTCTTTAAAATTCTGTATTTCCACAGTGTTATATTTCATACGTTTTATGACAAACTGCGACTTTATTGACTTTTAATTATCTTTTGAATTGACAATCACGTGTGATTCATGACACGTTTGTCTTCCTCCATTCACTACAATAGAAAGTTTGAAAAAAATAAAAACCCCTGGAGCAAACCGGAAGGGATGTGACTTCAGCCTTTCTAGTTTATTTTTGTAGCGAGTTAGCCAGTCAGCTTAAAGCTGAGCTGACTACCTAACAAAACTTCAGACTGTTAGACAAGTGCAGTGGATAAAAAGGACCAGAAAAATGGACATTCTTAAAGGAAAAGTTCACCCCAAAATGAAGATTCCGTCATTATTCACCGTCATGCTCATGGAAAGTTGGATGAAATTTCCATGTCCACAAAACATTTGCTGGAGCTTCACAGAAAAAACAATGTTGTAGCATTCATCTAACAAAACAACTATGTAGATAGGGACTTGTTTTACTACATAAAAAAACAACCAAAGACAAACATGAAATGGCTACATGCAGCTCATCCTGTGTAATCGAAGTCTCTGGAATTTCTAAGATTCCAAATTGATTTGAGATGGCATCATTTACACCCTTTTTGAATCCGAATGTTGCGGGCTGGATAGTGCGTCTGGGGTGTAAAATAATGTCTTACCAAAGCAATTTGGGATGTCAGGAGAGTGACTTGGAATCTGTGGACGAGGTGTGTGGAGCCAATTTGTTTATTTATTTATTTATTTATTTATTTATTTCAGTTTTCTACGTTTTATAACAAGTCCCTATCTACTTCAGTTGTTTGAAAAAATACTGTAGCGTTTTGCTGTGAAACTCCAGAAATGTTTTTTGGACTACAGAACTTGATCTGACTTTCCATTAGCATGCGGGTGAGTAGATAATGACTGAATTTTAATTTTTGAGTGAATCTATGCTTTCAGTAACTGCGAGTACAGTACAAACTGTACTTGAGCAAATAATGATGTATTTGCTTGACAACTGTTATTACCTTCTGGCTCGGTTTGCAATAATTTGTCATGACTAAAAATTACCAGAAGAGGGCGACAGTCAGTCACTAATCTGCCCATCTAACAAGCCTCTCTGTCCGAGTGTTTTTTGTACTCTAAGGCCTTGGGTTGCCTGGCACCTGTCAACACCATGACCAACACGGAAACACAAGAAACTAGACTAGCTTGATGAACTGACCCAAAGCTAAAAATTAGGGTTTGGACCCAAAATAACTGTGTAACAAACGTTGCTACAACAAACAAAACAGCAAACTCTATTTGTACAGCACCTTTTAAAACAAATGTACAAGGTGCTCCAATTAAGCTTTTTCAGCACTACACTGAATAAAGCCAATTAAAAGTATGAAAATAAAAAAGTCTCAGGACTAATCAACAGTCAGTTCTACATCAAAATACCACATGATATGAACTAAGAGTATTAAGAATGTGTTGTAAAGACAGCATACCTATCTAGCCAACATGGCAGGACCAGACTTTACCCTTTTAGTATGTTTGTGTGACGAGGTGGAGGAATGTCTTATTTATTTATAGTCCATGCCAGCAAAAAGTGGTGGTATTGCGATTAATTATTGAGTACGGCTTTGAGCTGACAGATCTAATTTTGGTGGTGTTTCTTTGCTTAGTTTGGATCTGGGTTGCCTTGTTGAATACCCAGAGGAGTCGTGCAGACCCTTAAAATCCTTCGGACCCACAAGTTCAGAACCTCCTGCCCAGCTAATGTAGCAGCACTTCCATAAAATATTTCAGGACATTTTCCACCTTTCCATCATATCCTTTATTTCTGCGGCTCGACGATTAATCCCACGACGGCTTGCTCGTAAACCCACGTTGGCCACCGTTGAAATAGAGCTTGGACTGTGATGGCTTCGTTCATTGGCATCAGTGTGTCAGTGTGGATAAGCACATTTTGCCAAGTGCAACACAAAATGAACGGGCCATGACAATGAGTAAAGTTGTCTCCCATTTGAACTCCCAAACCTACAATCAAAGCACTGTGATTTATCTGTGACCAGAGTACACCCCTCCTGCTCATTATTCATACTTTCAGCGTTAATTTGCTTTGTTAGCTGGGCCTTCATTTGCCAGTCGTAAGCCCTAATTTATTGACCTATAACCTGATAATGTAAGTGTTTTTATTGAGCTTGTGGTTAAATCACTGACTGGATGACATCAGAAATGAATTCCGTCTTCGCAGTAACAGTACATCCAAAATGTATGTGCACACAAACACACTTTCCTTTTCCCTGTCTTGGCCTGTTGCATTAGTGTGTGTGGTTCTTTGCTTGCCAAAATCATCAGTAGATATCTTCAAGCATGGAGCAGTATGAATGCTCTATTCCCCCCCTTCCACAATATGATGTGTTTCCTTTTTTGTGTGTGTTTTGATCCCTCTCTTGCGGCCAAGCTGTGCTGTGGTGAGGCGCGGGTTCGAGTGGCGCTCCTGTGTTATTTTTGGCAGCAGCAGTGGTTGGTGGCTGTTGAGGAGAGAGGAGACAGAAGGGGGGATAGCATGAAGCCCAGAAACCAGAGGCTGTTTAAGGGATTTCTGTCTGAAGGAATTGCTTTGTAACGATCAGAGACTCATTATGGATGTGTGTGCACTCATGCATGAATGCACACACGCACGCAGACGCAGAAAAAGGCTGGCATGCACATTCGTTCGTTTAACACTTCACAAACACCTCATATACATGTTCTCATTCACAGACCACACACTCTGAGTTTCTAAAATTGCTCAACATGTGAAATGTTTTTTTTATTTTATAGAATCCATGTATGGTTGAGCTGACATTTAAATCTACAGCAAATTTAGATATGTTGGCTTCATTTATTTGTCTGCTACTCTGTTCCTGTCACATGGGAACTATTTCTTGTTTGTCAACCCCTTTGGTGACGCTCTCTCTCCTCTGTGGGAGTCAGTCTGAGACATGCCGCCTGCTCAGGCAACATGCAGTGTCAGACATTCACGCTCCTCCCTCCATGCTTCTGAAAACACCATTTGAAAAACATTTTCTCCAACTCTATTCTTGGCCACAGATCAAGAGAACGTTATTACTCTACTTTTATTTATTTATATATTGTGGTGGTAGTGTGTGTGAATGTATGCGTGCGTGTGAGTGTGTGTGTGAGTGATATGTAATTGTGTATGTATGTGTGTTAACCCACAAAGATATTTCAATTTCTTCAGAATATTAAATAAACATGCAGCAGCAGCAGCAGCTTCAGTGAAGCGCTGCCTGCCAGTGGGTTTTGGGTTGGATGGGTGGCGGTGCTGGTGGTGAAGGGGGGAGAGGGGGTTTGTGGCCGTGGCTCTCGGGGGGTGAGGCAGCTCATGGTCAGGGCCCCCGCCGGACACACTGGCGCCTCGCGCTGGAGGACTTCTGAACCACCACACTCCTCCACCAAAACCCTGCCAACCCTGGCTCCCTGCTCCCGCTTCCAACCCAAATCACTCAGCTCTCTTTCTGCATTTGACTCTCTCTCTCTCTCTCTCTCTCTCTCTCTCTCTCTCTCTCTCTCTCTCTCCCCTCCCTGTCTGTCTTACTGTCTCTCTCTTCTCCCTCCTTCCTCTAGACCCTTTTTTCTTCTTAAGTTTCCTCATTCAGTTGATCCAAATCCAGATTCATTTGCTATTTGGCCGCCTTCTCATTTCTCACTTACCACTGTACTTTTAGTGGCAGGTCTCTCTCATTGTGTTTTCTCTACCTTTCCTCCCTAGGTTTTTTTTTACACATCCACCACTCCTTCTTTTCTCTTCTCTTCGCTGTCTCTCTCAAATCCCTTCACTTAAAATGTTCCAAGGAAGTATTTAGTGGCTTGAACCTTAAAAAAAAAGCAAACAAGAATGTTTTGGGCTGTATGTCAGTCAGCATACCATCAAGATAGTAAGCATTTTCAAAAGGAAAGAACAGTTTATGGGCGCACAAGATATTTGTAAGCGTATTAGGTTCTAATTGGTTTTTCCAACTATCACCATGAGATGGAGGGATATTCCAAAATGAGATAAACCATGCCAGCTTAACTGTATGTGCTACCCTTAAATCTAAAATCTGAATGGAGAATGAACAGTTTGTCTAAGTAAATGAACATTAATGTTACATGATGTGAAGTACTTCTGATCGCTGATAAAGAGTCAAAGAATGCACTTCAGTCGTGCGTTATGTGGTTATTTAAAAAGCTCCTAACTGCACCTACTGCTGCGTATAATTGAATTACGGATGTCAAACATCTTAAGTTGAGTGGATATGTCTTTACGTGTCACACATGCAATTTTCTTAACTTAATTTTCCCCTGGAAGCAATTTGTCATCCGGAGGCCATTAAATGGGAAGCATATTATCTTTTTAAAGGGGCACAGAGTCACCCACAACCCTCCCACAGTTCCTATAAACAAAATGGCCTCATTTAGTGCCGCATTTGGTACATTGGGCAGCAACGGAGGACTCCCTTTAAACTTTAAAGGGAGTTCAAGGCTAGAGAAGGCTGTGGCATGGTATGGTTAGAGTTGGAAGCAAAGCGCTCCGAGTTTGATGATGCAAAGCACACAGACTGCCGTTTGTTTTGTCAAAAATGAGAGGGTGGTCTAACCTCCATCACTAATGTGATGATGATTCAGTAAAGAGAGATAGGAAGTAGTGCTGCAAGATACAACAGTGTTGCATCAGCTGGACTCTGAGGCTTGTCGCCACAATGTGTGCTGAGTTTACGGCATAAATTAAGAAAAACACTTAAAGGAACAGTATGCGGGATGTTTGGTTGCTGGTGCTATCTTTCTCCAGAATTGCTGATGCACAATAACATCCCGAACACAGCAAAAAAGTATTTCTAGTGCGTCATAAGTGATGATTGCGAGGTGTTGTTGTTAAGCTTTCAACCACTGGGCGAATTAGGTTGTCAGGCTCAGGGAACCATAGATGTCTTTGACATCAGCTACAATTATTTTTTTTACTCGCTTCCAGCTCATTTGTAAAAAAAAAAAAAAAGTTATTTGTTTTTCATTTTATGCTATCTTACATTTTGATTTATATTTCTGCGAACCAAAGATACGTTCAAATTTGTTTGGGCCATATGTATCATATCAACATTTCCAATAAGTGACATATCATCAAGTGTCATTACATGTACATGAGCTGCCATGTCACAAGTTTCAGGGGTTAAAGCTAGGTGAGATGGATGGCAAGCCGGATACTGCTGTTCAAGACAATTATTCAAGTTTTGCAAGTGTCAAACCACTATTTATAAAGGGACATCAGGATATTTTGCAGCTATTTTTGTGGGTAGGTAATCTAAAACCTGTTTTTTGTGCTTAAAGTGAAACTCTCGCCAAAATGCAACCTAGGCTTTTTTTGTGAATGTATATGAGTCAAACCTTTGTGTAAAAGCATAATTACGACGAAAGAGGCACTTTTAAGATTGACCTTATTTTCGTTTTCGGCTCCAACTCATTTTAATGGGAGTGCATGGGGCACTTTTACGCTAGCATTACAATCGCTATTTTTTAAACACTAAGAAGGCTCGACACAACATGAAACTTTGCTCGTAGTATCACCAGGGTCTCTACACATGGCTCCATTGAACTACACACATTTTACCCAGACGTGTCGATCCCTGAGTACGTCTGGGCTGCCATGACGACGGCTAGAGGAAGAAGCTACTGCTAACGTGAGTTGTTCAAAAACTTTATTTTTAGTAAACTCTGTGTACACCAACAATTTTCTCAATGCTCGTGTTCATGTGTAGAGACCCTGGTGTTACTACGAGCAAAGTTTCATGTTGTGTCGAGCCTTCTTAGTGTTTTAAAAATAGCGATTTTGATGCTAGCGTGAAAGTGACCCATGCACTCCCATTGAAAATGAGTTTCAGCCGAAAGCGAAAATATGGTCAATCTGTTGTGCCTCTTTTGCATTTGGCGAGAATTTCACTTTAACCATAACCAGACCCCACGCACAGCTCTGTCACAAAATGAAATTGAAAATTGAACCTAAAGAAATGTAAATGTAGTTTCAATAAGTCTGTGCTTTGCAGAAGTATTCATTACCAACAATTTTCTACTGAATTGTTTGTTCACTTCTCAACCAGAGAGTGCAGTTTTTAGAATAACTGACACGTTGTTCAATCTGTTTGCTAACAAATCTCCATTTGGAAAAACTGAAACAGTCTGATGTAAGATAAGCAAAGAAGAAGAAGCAGAGAATCATTTGCATTTGCAAGACAGCCTGACCTTTTAACCTGTTGCCCTTTCTTATCTGTTCTGTTTTCCTCTGTTTTATTTAAACTGACCTCTCCTGCTCTTTGGGTCATGTTATGGTTCACTCAGGTCAGTTTAGTTTTTCCCTTTGCCAAAAAGCCTTATCTTGTTTTTACTTATGGCCTGACTGCTGTGCCTCTGGGCGTGCTGACATTCTTTTCCCTTTTCTACCCCCACTCTGCCACAGAGACCCAGTCACACCTGCAGACACCTGTGCTTTTGTCCTGCTTTATGCCTCCCCCAAAACCCCCTCCCTCTGCACTCATTGGTAAGCTTTAGTAGGCACCCTTTGCCTGTGGCTACGTCAGAGCACAGTCCATTGTTTTACTTGACTATTCAGTTAGGACCAGATAATAACAGGAAAAGGAGGTTCATTAGCATTCTATTCAACACATCATGATGAGTTGCTCAGAAAGCTGAAACACCCTGGAGAAATTCATTAAGCAAGGGTTTATGTAACTCATCAAGTCTTACGGCTAAACTAAACACTGTTTGAGTGAATGTTATAAAATTGCCTCTTTATGTTAGGTTGGAAACGGGCTGCGTGATGGCTTTAACAGGTGTGTCTGGGATCCTCTGGAATGACCTTTTAAATCCTAACACCAGTCTTGCAGAGCAGGGGGTGAAAACCATATGGGACCGATTGTCCGGCATCTTCTTTCGCTCCCCTATGTGTCACTCCGCGTATATTTTTCTTTTTAGGACTTTATTTGAAGCGACACTTAATGTTTCCTGGCTTTCTAAATAAAAGAAGTAAAAATAAAGTTAAGGCTACAGTATGCCACCACAAGCACCACCACTGCTGAGGGAGTGTGTTTTAAAAAGGCAGAAAATACCAGTAGCCGAAGCAGAGGTTTAAAAAGCCACTGACCGTCTTCTTAACCCCCCACCCCTCACCCTCACCCGCTGTCCTGACACACCCTACCCATACCCCCTTTCCCCCCTGTTTGCCTTTCATGTTGTGGACTCGACCGTGCGCCCACTTCAGACCACCATAAACATGTCGGCCCCTGATGACAGAGTCGGCCCTGGGACGTTTTATATAAATTGACCTCAACTACAGCTCATTAGAAGCCCTAAATTGGAACCATGCAGCCTGGGAAGTGTAAATGTTACAACAGGAGAGCCGGTAGCTTCAGGGGGGTTCCAGCTGTACAGGTCCTCACCTCTGTGATGAAATTTCCTACTTATATATAAAAACAATGTTATCTTTTCATTTTTTAGGACTGGGTAGAAGGATGTTGGGAAGAAGGGTTTTTTTACATATTGTTTAAAGTTTTTTGACATGTACCGTCACCTATTAACTGTTGTGGTATACAAAGAGTTAGTAGAAGTACGCACGTCCAAAAACAGTTAAACACATGAGAAAAATACAAAAACATTAGTTACTGCTCCCATGAACATTTATTACCTCCACGTCTGAAGAAGCAATCTTCATGGCTCAAGAAATATCACATGTGGAGGTAATAAATGTTCATGGGAGCTTTACCGAGTGTGCAGTGTCTGTTTTTACATTAAACATATTTTAAACATATTTTAAACATTCACTCTTTGAATAATTCTCTGTCTGGCACTATAGCACACATCTGTTGTGGGCTTCATTTAGTCTTTCCTCAGGCTATCTCTCTTTTAAAGCAGAGTCCACCCACCTCAAGTATTTTTATTAGTCTGTAACGAAGAAGAAGAAAGAAACTGGACAGGAAGACACACAGTGCCACTTGTCACAATTTTAACCTTAACATCTACGCTGATTTTTGACAGGCTGAATAAACTTGATGGTCAGCGCAGCTTCTCCTCTGCGTTCGTATCTCAACATCACGTCTGTCGTCCTGCATCCTGCCTTAATTGGGCTCCTTTGTTTGACCGCCTCCCTCAATAAACAATACAACCACAGCTCCCCTGTCCTAATCCCTTCTGCTCCTCTGTATTGACTCTGCTGGAGCATCGCTCTCAGTAATTACCCCTCTCAAGCTGGAGAGTGGAGTAATTGTCTTGAGTGTAACTACAGTGGCTCTCTGAAAGGGGGTCATTGTGTGGAGTTAAGACTTCACTTCAGTGGATGGCTTTGTTTGTGCTGCAAAAGATAATGAAAGTATTTGGTTGGCCATGGCGAGGTGGAAATATAGTAAGATATGAAAAGAACGACAGTGAGTGAGGAGAAGAGAGGATGAAGTGTGGAGGAGTGAGCTTCATGCTCAAGGACCGAGACTGCTTTTCATTTCTTTAACCACCTTTGCATATGAATAACACCAGTTGAAGAGAATGGGTTTTGAAATTTCTTTACTTTTAAAAGCACCAAAATTGTCATGATTCCACACAACGACTTTTACAACATGTTTACCTTTACGAGGTTTCATGCTTAAACATTATTTACAGCATCTTATACCCTCATTTCACATCAAGTCAGCAAACGGTGGTTGTTCAGTTCCACAGTGAGAAACAAATCAAGCTGTTATGTTTGTTTGTTTTTCACTGATGCATCATAGAGATCTTTTTTCTATCGTGAAAAGTTAAACAAAATGTAGAAAATACTTAAAAAAAAGGTAGAAAAATAACACACCTAACAATTTCTATATACTGTTGTAAATATATAGTATGTACAAACAAGGAGTAGCCCTTATTAATCATAACTTTGCCAGGTGTGGAAGACTTCACAATTCAAAGATTATATAGAAATAGTTTACAAACACACATGTAACTTCAAGATCTATAAATAAATCTTTAAAAACATAACCCCAAACTCCACGTTATAACTAATAAATAAGAAAAAAAAAGAAATCTTAATTTAATGCATTTTACTTTCTTTTTGGCCAGCTTCAACCATCTTGCGTTCTTTTTTTTTTCAGACATTATATTTCCTGCAGGGTGCAAGATAATCTTTCCATGTGTATAATTTAAGACATAAATTAGATTATTTATGTAAATAGGAAATTAAATTAAACAGAAGCAAACAGCAAACAAAAGTGAAAATGCAAAAACCTTTTACATCAAAATGTCTTCGGCAACAAGAAGCAGTAAGTAAGACTGTCCGTTGATTGTTTCAAGAATAATGAATAAGTATCAATGTACAGCTGTAAATCAGATTTTTTTTCTTGAGGCATGCAATGCTCCATCAGCTCCATCATCCCAACCATAAGTCTCCTTCTAAAACTACTTTCCTTTTGCGGCTTCAGAGCGCTTTTCCTTCTGCTTATGCAGATTAAATTTCCCCAGTGGTTTATCTCATTTGAAAGGCAGAAAATGTGTATGAGGCTTAATGTGCGCATGAGCGTGTTTACTTGTGTGTGCGTGCGCGCATGTATACTTCTCTGTTTGTGCACGCATGTATGCAGTATTTATGCTTGCACATTTGCTCATGGTTATTTCTGTGTATGTGCATGTGTGCATATTATATTTGTGTACATCCTGGCCTGGTTGCAAATATTTGTGTGTATTTGTTCCTTTCTGCATCATTTGTGCATTAGTACATATTTATAGGTGTGTGTGTGTGTGTGTGGTCCAGAGAAAATGAAGTCATTGCAACCTGCAACATGTTCAGTCATTTATCATATCAAGTCTTCTCAAACATGGTCTGATATCCTTTATAAGTTTTGAAACAAAATACTGTCTTTTTTATTTGAAAGGTGAATCTTTCACCGTAAAATCAAGCCCACCATCTCTCAAAGTAGAACTGGACAGATGACTGAATGAAGTCAGATCTCCAACAGTCCACTGCTGTTCTCCACACCATTAGGAGTGCCAGTCTTCTCGTCTCCATTGGTGATTTGGTCAGCGACAGCATTGCTGGGTACAGCGCTGGTGTTGAGCTCCGTGGTCTCTTCGCTCCGTGGATCAGTTTCTCCCTCCACAGCTACAGCCTTCCCTTGCATCGCAGAATCCGCGTGGGTCTTCTGGTGCTTCGACAGGTGGTCGCTGCGTGTGAAACGCTTGTTGCACAGTAGACAGGTGAACTTCTTCTCCCTTGTGTGGGTGCGCACGTGCCTCTCCAGTTCATCTGAGCGGGTGAAACGCTTCCCGCAGAAGAGCCAGTTGCAAACAAAGGGCCTCTCACCAGTGTGCCAGCGCAGGTGGGCTTTGAGGTGGGAGGCCTTGCCGTAGACCTTCCCACAGCCGGGGATGTGGCAACTGTGGACCGGCTTCTTTCTCAGGGACGCAGCCGAGGCCCCAAGCCTCTCCAGCTCCTGGCAGTTGGGGCAGTCACATGAGGACCTGGTGGGCGCACCTCCTCCGCTGTAGCCTCCTGATCCCCTCGCAGGCTTTAGGCCCATGGGACTCTCAATCAGCCCTGCACTGGGCACAGGCTTGGGCTTGTACATGTCCTGGGGCAGCATGTGCTGAGAGGGCTGGAGGAGGTGTGAGGAGGAGCCCAATCCCACAGAAGGGTAAGGAGCTGGGTTGAGTGGCGTAAAGTCGGTGCTGTAACTGGGCAGCTGTGGACTAAGGGAAGCCTGAGGTGCGACAGGCTGCAGGGAGGCCTGGAGACCTCCATCCGTCTGGGGCTGTGTTGCTGACAGCCAGTTGGAGTTGGGGTGGACATCCCACCAGGAGGAAGTGGCATTGGCAGGTGCAGCAGTAATGCCAGGGTGGATGCCGGTTTTATACCAGGAGCTATAGGGGTGCGTCATATCCAGCGAGGTATAGACACTGGTGAGGCAGTCGGCCGTAGCGTGGGTCTTGGACACTAAAAGAGACGGGTCCTGGGAGACAGAGGTCTGGAAGGAGTGGGAGAAAGGGTTGTATTCTGTAGTGTAGCCTCCGGCTGAAGGAGGGGGGCTTCCAGTCGGGGTAAGCAGCCCGCCGCCTCCTCCAGCTGTGGTGAAGGAGCCAGTGTAGGAGTCCGCCAGGCCACTGCCGTCTGCGGTCCGCCCGTTCTTAGCTGTCTGAAGGTCAGAGGTCATGGTGTAGGGCTTCTTTACTGGAGTATTGCTGCCGGTCTTCCCGGGTGTAGCGGAATCCCTGACTGGGCTTGTGCTGCCAAACTTGTTACAGGTAGCAGTTAACATAGCCAGAGGACTGGAGCCATAGCGTGCGTCTTCCTGGGGAGGAGGAGACAAGGGAGAAAATGAGACTGTCTGTCTGCAGGAAATGGCTGCTTGCTGCCGCTGCTTCTGTCAGTGTCAACTCTAATAAAAAACGTATGTCTGACTGCCACTGCTGGCTTTCACTGCTCTCTGTTTTCAAAGTGGTCAGAGCAGTTTTAAAGCAGTGAATGTTTATGCTTGCGAGGGTTCTGCTCCGCTCAGCATGGGAGGAATTCCCTTTCGCTCTTTTGTTGCTCTTAAACCACCATCTACTATTCTTAAATTTTGCATTCATGCTTGCTGTAAAGCTTTGTCTTCGCAGTCTCCACACACAGAAACATATTTTGTCTACTCTACTATTAACTGTGACTGTGTCTCAGTTTGAGACACAGATATCTTGTCAAACATGTTTCATCTCTTAATTATATCAGAGATTTGTAGGAAGTATTGTCTCACTTTATCATCACATCTATTGGCAATTTACAACATGCAATTAAACATTCAGATTCTTAATTTGCTTTTTTAGAAAACTAAATAGTTTCCACTTTTGAAGTTAACAAATTCTTAGGTATATCTGACTGAAACTGACTACAAAGCAGAGTGAAATTCTCTTTTCTTTTAGCCTACGACTAACACCAAAACACCAAAGTCTTTCTATTGCTACCACACTGTGCATGCAAAAACAACTCATGAAAAATCACCATAATGTTCCTATAATGATTCTATGGAACTTTACAGTGTTTCTTCAATATGTAATGATGCGTTTACTGACGCCTTTGCACGCTGCCTGCTGTGGTAACTTTATCAGACTACTGTGATAATCCTACGGAGAATAAAAATGTTATGAAGTACTACATCCCTTTTAAATTCTTGCCTATAACTTTGGCTGAAACATTATCAAAACTTTATCACACAGACCGCTGTCTTTTCCTTCAGAGTGACTCTTCCTTCAGAGGTGTAACAATCATTCTTCTCTGCCAACAAGTCCCTGTGGTCAGCCCATGTTTTCTGGCAAATAATGTTTAATCAGGTCTTTTTATGCCTGCTGTGACCACGCTTCTCATGGCCATGTGAGATGACGTGAAATCAAATTATAATCCTCTGTCTGCTCTTGCGGATAGCATTAAGATGTGATTAGTTAAGTTTTATGAGCCAAACTCTGTCAGCAGCTCACCCTTAAATTGCCTTGAATCACCCACCATTACGAGCTAAGATCTTTCCTAATTAATGTACTCTATAACTCTAATTATCCTGTTTACAGTCACTCATATATTATCCTCAGACTTGCATGACTTTAGCATAATCCCTGGCTGGGAATTTAAAAACATAATAAAGTTGAGTTAGAAGAGGAAAAAAATCTACTTACAATTACATTCCCTACCTCCAGAATAGATGCGGCCATCCCTGAGAAACAAAATCCTAAGGAAGCTGTGGGGAGTGGGAGAGGCGCAGCTCTGAGTCTCTCTCTGGGACAGTTTGGGAGAAGTCGGGCTCTAACGCGGGGAAGTGTTTTGAGGCTCGGGGAGCCCGCCCCCTAATTACAGGCTCTGGGCTCTTTGAAGACTTGCTAAGAGGCAATAAAAACCCAGAGATGGAGGAGAGTGGATGGAGATTGGTGGAGAGAGAGAGGACATCCCACCTCCCCAAACCAAGGGTGTCGAATCATTTTTCGAGATAAATGCATGAATGGGTTACTCATCAATCACCATGCGGACATTATTTCAATTTCACTGGCATTATTTTTTCCACTGGGATTAGTTGAGTGGAGCCTGAGGGAAAGCAGCGAACATCATCTCACAAAGAGTTATCTATCCTGTAAAAGACGCATTACTGTAAATAAGAAGTGAAGCGCTCCCAGTCCTCCTGTGAGAGAGGAGGAATAATAACAAAAGAGCATGTAGCCTCAGCCTGCACTGCACAAATCAAAAAAATTAAGCTGACCGAGTCTGTGGTTTCCATCCGAGATTTTATTATTCTGGTTTCAACCCTCTCTCTGTTTCCAATATTCTTAACTGCCTATTCAGACATTAACTGTGACGGTTAAAGAGTCTGAACTGCAGAGACAGGCGAGGAAGAAACGGATCGAGTCATTAAATAAAATAAAGACAAGATTATCGCATCAAATAAAATGAATTCAAACGAGCGAGGGAAAAAGACTTTATGAGGTTTGATAGAAAAGAGGCAGAAATTGAAGAGGAAAGCTGTCAGAAAGGTTGAAAATGTAAGAATGTAAAATGTCCTGCCAAAGACGGTGGTTGTTCTAAATCATCCAAACAACATTTTGTCTTTATTAATTTTCTAGTCTGGAAGACACATCTTTCAAGAGGAAAATAAGAAAATATGTCGTGGTCTTATTTAGCTGACTTACCAGTTTAAAGTTTTATCTCCACACTGCAGCATGAAAAGTAATGACAGTGGTGCTATTTCCTGTTAAATCTTCTCTATAACTTCATGAAATACTCAAAATAATTATTTATCCTCTATTTAGATTCAAACCAATTACGTACATGACAAAACCACCACAGTTTTACACTTTTTTTATTGGTTAACACATTTTCTTTTCTTCTGATGCCGATATTTACATAATATTGAGACAATATTGATACAATAATATTATGAGTGCAGTTTTTCTTTTTGAATTTTAATAAAATGATAGTTACAAACTCTTGCTCCACCTCTCTACAAACAATAAAAAAAGTTAAAGATGAATTTGACTGTACTCCCCAACTGATAACCGATTTTTCACGCCAACATCGATTTATCGGCTGATATACACCAATTTTCTTTTGTAATGATCCCTCATGCTTGTGACAAATGGAGACAGGATATTTTAAAGTTTAACTACAAATTTCATTGTCTAAAATGACATCAGTGAACTGATACAGCACTAACTTATGGAAATTTATTAATTAGGAAACACCCTATCATGATTTCTCACATTATAATCTGAGAAACAAAAAAAATTCATTTCAGACAACATATACGAAATACTGTTATATCTGTGATAGAGTAATATCAGCTGATGATATCCGTTAACTGATATATCAGTTGGGGTGTATTTTCTAAAGATATCGCGATAATATCGTCATATCACTATATTGAATTCCTTTGGCCACGATAATAATGTAGCGGGATGATATCCTGACAGCACTAAACATACCATAGTAGACTAGAAAAAAGGTTAAAGTTATGTTACAATATGGTAATAAGATTCATAACATTTAGAAAAAACTTTGACCTGTGACACTAGTTCCACAATAAACACATAAAGTCTTTGGGGAAATAAATCTGTAGTTTGTGAGAAATATATGCTTCTGTTTTATGAGTTTAACATTTTTTGTGCTATGCAGTTATTAAACTATGTGAAGTTTATATACTCAATATACATTTTAGTATATTTTCCTGTAATTGAGACTGCCTGACAGGTATATCAGGTTCATTATAAAATTTGATCTAAAAAAAGTCAAAAATCTCGACTTTCGGCCTCGAGTAAGACGGATTCTCAGCGCCTTTTTGTGGGCGTCTCGTTTTCTGAAGGAGCGCACAGAAGATTAAAATTGTTGTCAAAAATAAACATATAATTTCTGTCCTTATTTTCTCCTCAATTACAGGGCATGGTCAGAGCTGGGCTTGTCGTTCTGGAGAGTCTGGCCCTCACATGAACACAGCGGCTATATTTGGCAGTCTGCTCTCCAACTGACCTTCATCGCTTTATTTTCTTATTCCAAAAGGGGTGTGAGTATAAGAACAAAGGCTACACGGAGAGGTTTACACACTGTCACACACTCCTACAGGATTGTGCTCGCAGGCATATAGACCTATGGACCTTCTATCTATCTATCTATCTATCTATCTATCTATCTATCTATCTATCTATCATCCTTAGATGCATGTGTTATACGTGGCAATCTTATCACACTTTCTGAGGCATTTCCATGCCCTCTCATTTGGCACATGGTGTGTTACTGCTGCAAGCCTTTAAGTGAACTGTTCCTTTTCTTCTTAGAGTTCATCAGTGCTTTATGTTTTACATTTAAAGTGAAATGAGAGGGAAGGTAAAACAGCTCCTATACTGCTGCGATGTGGTGGGCGACGGGCCGCTTTTCCTCATTTTTATAAGACTTGTAGTAATCTAAAACTTTGGCGTGTTCCCATTTACAGGTCTCTTCAAACGCGAGCAAGTGAGATCTATAATTAGAGAATGCGTTAAGCTCTTAACAGCCTCTTCAAAAAGCTTTCTCTGCTCTATTTACTATTTTCTGCGCTGTGTGGTTTAGATTTTTTGGGTACGTACAGTACTGCAAGCTTGATGAACCCTGAGGCGTTGGGTGGGCACGATTATGTTCCCCAAGGCTGATTATACGTTTTGGTGCAGATAGTTATTGTCCACATGACAGCTATCAGATGTATTAGTGGCATCGGTAGCTCATTAGTAGAAACCTGTTTGAATGCAACAAGTGGTGTGCCATTGCTGAATTAACAAAAATCATCACTTCAGTTTAGACAAAATAACAAATTACTCAAGCGACATTTTTGTTTCTCTGGTTTTTAAACACTGCATATCTCTGAATCAGGTAACAAAATATAACAATACTGCCTGTTGGACTTGATGTGTGGTCTTACTGGATAGTTGAACTTGTCTTGTTTGATGAGCCTGGCTGCCCCTTTGTCAAAAAAAAGGGCTCTTCAGATGGACAGAGGAATCAATTTATTACATAAAAAACGGTGATGTAATATATTTGTAATTTCTCCTAAGAGCCTCTTCTTTTTTGTCAGTGTGTAGGCATTATCCCTTGTGTGAACTTTGGTTACACCTGAAATGACTTCTTCAAAGCCTGAATTCAAGAACAGAAACCTTGCCAATATGAATAAGCAAGTTGTATACAAGCATATACTGTAGGTGTATGTGTAGGATATGATTACATTTCATTTATTTCATCACTCACCTTGACTTTGTTGTCATACTTTATGTGCGTGTGGGCTACCATTTATTTTCATAGAAATTATAATTATAATGACTTGGCATTTTGATCGTTGCTGGCAGAATCTTTTTGCCCTTTTTTCCCCAGATTTTTTTTTTTTACTTTTCAAGCAGGAAGCAATAAGACTGTCTCCACCATGTTCTCCAGTGGTCAACCTTCCCGTGCAAACCTTCTAGTCGAGCCATTTCACCCTGGCAAAAATTCCTCCGGTTGCTCAGCTCTACAGAAAATGAAACCACTCCCAGTAACAAGCTGATTAAAGTGATGGCAGTGAGTGTTTGCTTACATCCAGGGTCTTTCTGAGGCGAGATAGATTCTGCTCCTTGTTTCCACAAGTCACCTTTTGCTGTTTTCCTGAAAATCTTGGGTTAAAGTTAAAGTGGAACGAGTTCCTTTTCTTGTGTGCCAAGGATGTTTAAGCAAGTGAAAAGGAATCGGAAGACAGATGTGATGAAGCATGTGAAGGCAGATGACTCACATACACTCCTCTTACTCGTGCACAATACCGGCCCGTATTTTCCTCTCATGTAAAAAAATGAAATACATCTGTAGATGTTGTTGTTGAAAACTCTCAGGTACAAATGAATGCTAGTTTAATTGTTCTTTGATGAGACATTTCCTGATTTAACCACAACTTTGCTAATTTTAGACTGCATTAACTTAAGCCGCTACAGCTGCTTTGTGCTGAGACAGCAGCACAACAAAACACATTCATCCTCAAACTTTGGTCTTTTGCTCACACTTTTTATGTTAGTATTGGTACCAAAACTCAGATATTACATTGACACCAGAAAATGTCAATTAGTATCAAGTACTAGCTGTGTGTCTGCGCTTTCTGAGTATGTTAGAACTTTTTTTCTGAAGTGTACTTTAGCGGCTTACAGTCAACATTCAGCCAGAGAACAAGAGAAAAGTAAACTAATTTGCGTTGTTTACATTTTCTTTTATTTGCAGCTTTTACACATTTGATCATCTAGGTTTGACTCATTCTTCTTAAGCTCTCTAAACTATGTTCTTCATAAACATCTCAGTAAATTGTATTACAAAAATATAGTTAGTCTTTTTATAGTCGAGTTTTTATAAGAGGGTCTACTTTTATGCTGCAGCATTTTTTGGCTACTATTTCTTTAAACCCATTGTCATCAGAAAAAAATTACCATGTACTGTAGGTTGACTTATTACAGCCATTTTTATGTTCTACTTTCAGAATTCAGACAGAATGGCCAAAACACAAGACACACAATCCAGCAGGTGAGGAACAAAAAGCAAACTTTAATCAAGTAAAGGTGATAACCAAAGCCGTTAGAATCCTAAATGAAAGAAAAAAATGGCAAAAACACCAGGCAGGCGAAGGCAAAAAACAAAACCGGAGAAACCCGGGAAGCAAAAGCAAAACAAAGTTCAACCCGAAAGGAAAGTACAAATCAAAAGCAAAGTATAAATCAAAAGCAAAGTATAAATCAAAGCTAAGTACAAACCAGGAAAGATAAGACAGGAACACACCATAGGGAGACACGGAAACAGACTTGGGAAAACTAAACAGGCGAACTGACAAAGACCGCACGGAGCACACAGACTATATACACAAGGACTGATGAACTAATAGGACACAGGTGACCACAGAAAAAGGTTCAGGAAATCACACAAAGGCAAATAACAAAACCACAAACTCAAACTATGATAGCGACCTTAAGTAGCTGTAGTCACTTTTTAGGGCAGCACAGGAGGAGGTCCAGGTGAAGATGACAGAGTCCACATAGAGAGGGGAACACACTGAATTGGTGAATTTAACAAGCTGAGGACTTTAACCCAGATGACCTGTGTTTGCTTCCCATTCAAAACTAAAAGTTAAAAGTCCGTTTTTTTTCTTCTTGCATACATAATGTATCTGAGGTTACGTATGAACGCATATATGTGTATAACTTATGTAGCGTAAATTATGGACTGAATTTAACCCAAACCACAATGTTTTCCTAAACCTGCCTGAGTACCTTCAGTGCCTTAACCTAACCATTCTGCGACTATAAGACTATGCCTGTTGCCAGTATGCTGCAAAATTCATGTTGTTTTGGGGAACATCGACCGACTTATTCAGTTGTTAAGGTATGAGGCTGTGTTCTACGTTTAATTTACTCCTAAAATAAGTTAAAAACGCACAGTATCGAGCTCTCCAACAACACAATGAAAACAGATGACGTAGTTTGATGATGTGAAGTAGCTTATGATTGTAAAACAGCCACCTTCGACAATGAAAGTCTATCTGACGTGACCCAGGTAGGTTTGTTCACAGACAAGGTAATTTATTAAAGTCTTATTCACGTTAAGACACATTTTCCAACTTCCTTCCTCACTCTAACGTATCATCTGATGTATCATCTGATGATTTCCCTGGAGGTTATGGCGACAGTAAACAGAAAGAAATGCACCTCTACCTTGATTAAAATTGTGGATTTTTCTAGGTTTGAACATTTTTGGAAACCTTTGGGATGATGTTATAACACAGTTCCATAAATTGTACCTTAAATGTCTGGTTATTTATACAAATTTTGATTCACAAATGTTACATTTATCTTTGAATACCCACTTGGATAGAAAATTCAACTACTGCAGACATACAATACTCGCAGAAGCGTCCTTTTGTGCACTTAAGTACAAGTTCATCCAGCAGGCATGTTTCTTGAAATAGTAGTGAAAGGTTTGCCAGATAATTCATCTTGGTGGTAACACGAAAGCACAAACAAGCATGAAACAAAGCAGCAGGACTCCTCAGATGTCTATACATTGACCTCACATGCTCGATTTTTTAATGCATCTTTCTTCTGGGGGGTGAATAGCCTTCTGTTTTCTACATTGGTTTTAAATTGGCCTCTTGGTATCATTAGGCCATTACAGCAACCAAGTGAGTGTGTATAATGGTGGATCAATGGAATATCTCGCCATAATGCATTTCCCTTGACATTCCCCTCTGGGCTGCAACCCTCAGAAAATTAACAATGTTAATAATACTGCGACGGAGGGGGAAAATTGAAATGATTAGATGTGTTTTACTTCGCTGCTGATGGAAATGTGGTGAGAGGGAATCAGGGTCAGGGATAGACTTGCCTTGCAGCATGACTC
The DNA here is from genome assembly GCA_903131615.1 of Diplodus sargus. Classification (NCBI taxonomy): domain Eukaryota; kingdom Metazoa; phylum Chordata; class Actinopteri; order Spariformes; family Sparidae; genus Diplodus; species Diplodus sargus. The sequence goes on from CAEMYA010000009.1 coordinate 369,250, forward strand.
CGTGCTATTTTTCCAGGCTGTGTGGTCAAAGATTCAGAGAGCTTGTCAACGGAAAATGAGAGAGCGATAGAAGTGGGGGAGAAGAGAGAAAGAGGGAGACGTATAGACAGAAAGACGGCGAGAAAGAGAGAGAGACAGAGTGGTGGGTTATACAACGCACCAGTGAATATCGTGTTCATTTGTGCCGCTGTCAATGCTGCTGATCGCGGCATCGAATATTAGTCACTTTTTGAGTCAGACATGAAAAAGCTACGACATTTTTTTTTATAATAAGATGACCTGCCCGGCTTGAGTTGTCTGCCCGTACTTTGGGGCATGTTGGTGGTTTTGACTAATTCAGCCTCCAACAGGCTGCGTTTCAACCAGTGGACAGAACATATTCAGTCACCAGACATCACATATAGGCCTAGAAATTAGGAAAAAGTAATTCTTTCCGTACATACATGCAAATAGCAAAGAAGCTAAATGTTTCCTCGTGCTTATTACTTTGAACGCTGTTTCTAAAGAGCAACACAACTTCAGTCCGACGTCCCAACCCCCAGCAAAGTGGAGTTCAGTCTCGTCTCGCTGTGACCACACATGTCAGAAATAATCCCACACGGCACCAGAGAGACATTAATCGTTTTCCTCTATGAAGAATTTTACCGTTTGCCAAATAGCAAAGTTATTATCCCACTTTGGAGTCGCAAATGTTGTGCAACATGCTTCAGATGCTGTTATTACATGCGAGTATCAGCTCTAGAAACACAGAAGTCCATCTACTCCCAAACAAATCCCAGTCCACCGCCTTCTTGCTGTATACAAGCCGACATCAGGCCTGTAATCTCCCCGTCTGTCGAGGAGACCTGTGGCCACCTAATGACCCCAACAGGCGTCATGCGTGCAATTGCTCGGGATGGTGCAATGACAGTGTCTTTCAATATCTCTTTAAACATACTTTGTGAAATGAGAGGGATTTTGAGGAGTACTACGCTTTGCACTGGACACTGCAGGTTGTCTGGGAAGCAGCATACATGCACCGTGGCTCAAGTTGGACGTGCGCTTGATCCTTAATACATTAGATGTGGTACACTGTCTAGGCTAGGATTTTTGTTAAACTAACTTGAAAGGACTCCAGACTTTACTTCTTGAGATTTGACTCCCTAAAGACTTGGTTTGAATCAGAAGTGAAATTGTTAAAGTCTGGACACAGTAAAATCTCATCTAAATTTAAAAAAAAAAGTTATTTGTAAGTAATTTTTATTGCGACACAACTTTGAAAGAAAAATGTTCAGATGTTTGAATTTGAACATACTCCTGGAAGACGTACAGTTGCCTCTGAAGAGGTTTTCAGTTAGTGCTGAGCAAAGATGGATGAGTGATTCAATTCCACTGATTTGATTTATACCTGGTCTACTTTGGGGAATATATACATAATAAACATCCTACACTCTAACACTGACAACAGCTCTTGCCTTCTCATGTGTTTTTTTCCCGATGTTACCGAACTCACTGCCAGCCATATAAATGGAAGCATTAGAAACCTCAAACAGGGCTACAAACTCAATCAGTACTGCATGACAAAGTTTAATTTGCTTAAATTAGTGTAAGTGGTGACTGACTGATACATATTTTCTCCTCTGGACAGCACTACAAATTTGTATACTCAGACTGACTCGATTTTAAAACAAATATCTGTTCTTTCCACTTCTTACAGTTACAAAACAGGCTCATTACTCGATTATTTACGATGCTTTGCCAAGCCAAAATGTCAGTACTTAACCTGGGAATGAGACTTAACATTCAACTATCTTCATGGCCGTTAGGACCAGCTCGGACAAATCCTACTGATTCCACCTTTTAGATTAAAAGTTTTTGCATTATCCCAATATGCTGTGAGGTTCAGTTAGCTTTGCAAAGAAATGGCCAGTAGAAAATGTCCTTCAGAGGGATACTCTTGCTTTTATACTTTGAGTACATTTCAGAGTACATTTTACTTGATTAAAGAAGTTGAGATAATACTTTTCTTTCTTTTTTTCACAAAATTATCTGTACTTTTGTTTCCTGTACATGGCAGTTTGTAGCCCGTATGCCGAAATGTACAGATGAGACTGCTTGGGGGCTTCAGGGCTCGCCAGATTTGTTTATGCGACGGAGTCACAGTAGACTCAATGTTTGTTAGCCCGTTAGCCTGTGGATATTATTCCTGCTGCCTGCAGACTTTGGTGTGACTCACTGCTGTAGTTTGGTTGATAGTTTGACAACTGTTAGTGTTTAGCTTTTCAATTTCAATTTGCTTTAATATGTTTATGCAGCCTGCATTTTCGTGGCCCGAGAGGTAAACAATACCAAATAACCGAAGCCTTGAAATAATCAAAATATTTGAAACATTTTACACAATGTTATTCCCATATGTGCCATTATTTAGTCTCATCCCTGTGTTTGTAACAGCTATGAAGTCTGAAAGTTTTTTCAGCCATACCCCGGCCTAAACATGAAATCTGAATAACTTGAGACCGCCCAAACAATTTCCACGTATTGCGTAAAGATCATACAGTATGGTGGGCTACATGTGCAAGCCCAGTCACATAAGAAAACACCAGCAGCACATAAATACTCATTCAAGTTGATTAAGCCATGTGTGGTTGAGTTGAGGGGGGCAGAAATAACTCATGTGTGAGATCGAGATCCATGTGCAATGTGTGTGATTTATCTCACTTATCAGTTAATTCTGTTTCCCCGCTGTGATCCCCTCTGATCAATTAGCTGCTTTTTGCCCTCACCTGTTAACTCTAGATGATTTCTTTGAACACTGTCATGTCAGAGGGTACAGAGCTGCACCCCACAGGGCAGCCCACCACCATCCCCTCTCCCCCCGCTGGTTTATACATATTTAGTCAGTGCCCCCAGACCCTGACAGCAGCTGGTGCTGAGGTTTGGGTGGGAGCTCATTACTCCTTGGTGGAGCCCAGCCAAAAGGAGGGGAGGGTTTTTTTAAAGGGAGTAAATTGAGGTTTTCTTTTTTGGGTTACTTTATTTCGTACGGGCAAATCCGACTCCATGCGTCGTGTGATCTGTTCCATGTGTCGTGTGTGTGCCACCAGCAGTCTCCTCTGGTTTCCTCTCAACCTGGAAGTAACTTCCCCTCTCCTTCATTTAATGAACTCCTCTCCTGTATGTCCTTGTCTCACTGAAAGAACCAGAATTGAATTTTGTTTTATGTTTACGCATCTCACATTGATTAAAATTACAAAGTCGGAAAGTCTTTACAATACATTTTGACTTTTTAATCAGCTTGTAAAACCCTCTGACGTGACAGTTTTTATACTGCTATAATTATGTCAACAGACAGTTTCAACCTAAGTATAACTAAAATACTTAAAAGTAACTTTTCCTCAGTGGGGGAAAGCAACTCAATACATTAACTGAAGCAAAGTGCTGGAGAAAAATTGATAGAAAGATTCTTTCTCTTCAGATCTGGATAGAATACCAACTCAGTGTGAGTATGTGACGACAACAATCAATGAAGACTCAACAATCAACTATCATTCTCCAGAATTGCCTTCTCCACCTTTATATAGGCTACATTTTTTAAGGTACTTGTACTTCACTTGACTATTAATAGTTTTTTTGACAATTTACAATAAAAATGCTGCTGTTGTCACATTTCAGATGTCTGTCAAAAGAGAAAATGATATATAAAGGGTGCCTTTACATTTGATACTTATATTTAGCTGATAATAATTCTGTACTTTCTGTGAAGTAAATGCAATGGAGTATTTTAAGATTTTTCTATTTGTACTTTTTCTTCTTAAGTTAATAATCTGAGTACGTCTTCTACTCTTTTACATCTCTGCGTTATGAATCTCACAAACTACAAACCAGCACACTGTGACAGCCTCTAACATTAACTATAATCGTGCGTCTTTCTGTCTGTTTAAAATTTCTTTCTTCCTTCCACTTGAGATTCCCTTCAGCTCCGTGGTCCGCCACTCACGAGACAAAGCCTCTCTAGCTCCTTGACTCCTAACAGAGGACCGTTCAAAGCTTTACATTTGAAGTCTTAGTGCCATTACGATGTGGTTTGGAGGACTGGAACGATTGTTTATTTATGAGAGACATATTGCACTGCAGGAGAGGGATAATATCTTCAAGTGGGTCAAAAGTGTGCGTTCGTCTCGATGCCCTAGACGGGTGACCAAGAGTATCAGATGTCCCCGTCTATTGAGTGATTGTGTGGAGCAGAAGTGAAGTGTTCTTGACTTGTGTTTCCTCTTTTGGAGAGGAGACTGATGTGGGCACTTCCTGGTGATACTGATCAAGAAGAGAGAGGGGGGGGATCAAGACAGGGTAAGAAATAGTGCAGTTGTGGATTACAGCAGGGTTCAGAACTGCCAGAAGTGGTGCTTGATAGATGCAAAAGGTCCAGAGTGTGAATGTGCAGCAGACTGAAGCTGGAAAAAGGCTGTAAGGAAACGGTGAGAGTAGTGGGCAGGGCATACAATACAGAAATAGAATGACATTATAGGTAGGTAAAATAAGCAGGCCGTACCTAAAGGGGACTTTATTACTTATAACCTAAAACCCCTGAAATCAAAACAAAAAGGCCAAGCCGCACCATATGTGTGCAAGAGGAAGCTCAAGTCTTTTCTGCTTTAGACCACCCAACGCTTCACCCACACACACACTCCTGAAAAACACTGTGCAGGACTGAATCAACCAAACTTCACGTATTTCACAAGATCTTGGAACTAAACTTAATACGTTCAGTTAATGTATTCTTTAATGATTGGAAGTAACACTAAACCACATGACTAAAACTGGAGGATTAAAGGTGCTGCTGGGGCAAAAAAAGTCTATTTCTCTTGATTCAAAAGTGACCTGCTGCTGAACAACAGTAGGGAAAACTGTAGTCAAGAAGCAAGGACGGAAGCTTTTTTTTTAAATTCAATCTAAGAAATGAACAATTTATCCACACTGAGTCTACCATGGTGCAAATGTAGAAATTCTCCCAAAGCCCATGGCGCTTTGACTGAAAATAAAGAAGAAACCTTCCTTCCCCCCACTTGCATGAAGCCACAGCATGTGGTCTACTCTGTTGCTGCTCTAAAAATGGAAGGCGGGCGGCCTCGGGAGAAGCCCAGAACAGCCTCCACCGTAATGGCCGTGTGGGTGTGGCCCCTCGTAGATGGCTTTTGAGGGGGCCCCTCCCGGACGCCCGCACCCCTTGCCAGCGCCCAAGGGCTCCAGGCTGCCTGACCAGAGACACCGCGATGCGGCCCACGCTGAACCCAGGCCGAGCCGGGCTATGGTGGGCTGTGCTAGCCCAGGGCCAGGACAGGCTCCACAGCTGCTTCGTAGCAGGTTCCTGTGCTCCTGCCCTCTGCTGGGGTCACAGAAAAGCAAGACAACAACAAAAGAAGAGAGGGAATAGTCCATCAAGGACGTGCATGTTTGAATCACTGATGTCCAAAACCCTGACAAACATGGACCAGTGCCCCACTGACAAAGGCCTTTTCTGTGTGTTTGTATTATTTTTTGTAATTTAATTATTGATTTGTTAATTTCCATGTATATATTGCCAGAACTTTGAAACTTTATATGAATAAAAAAGACAATTAAATGTGCACTGTGTCATTTTAGGAAATACATTTTAATCTGAGGAGAAAAACCTTTATTGATTGATTTTTATGACTGAATAAATTGAAGAAACAAAATGTCACAATTTGGTACTGTTTTACTTTGTTTATATGTGCAGGACCCCTCTAAGTAGCCAGTTGTCCACATTCAAACACTGTTCCGGGGACCTTTTCCCCTCTGAGGATGCCTTGTTTGTTATGGAAATATATATAAAAAAAGTTTTTGACATTTTATTATTTCCTTATTCATATTTTAAATATTGCCTTTCTGAGTCTGAATTTCTTTTCTAAAACTATATGGTATAAACA
>CAEMYA010000009.1:389692-408405 GCA_903131615.1 Diplodus sargus
CCCGGGTGAGTGCTGTCATTTGTCAAATGAAAAAGCCAACTCCCATTAACATTTCATTTTTATGCATAATGAGCTTTAAAAAGAAGCCAAGTTTGAATATTTATGTAGCTTATCGTCTCCCCATTCGAAAATGACTATGCAAAATATTCTGTTCAACTCTGTTTTAATTATGTGATGGATACACATGGGAACACAGTGGAATACAATTTTGTCAGTAGAGTTTCTGTTTTAATATTATCATAATGTCCAAATAAAATGGCAGATGGACACCGATTAAAGAGTTCAATTATGAAAGTGGTCACCTCATTTTTGAACCTCACAAAAATCCCATACCTCTGAACAAAACACTTTCCTTTAACCGCTGATTTAAGTTTTATTCAGTACATTTTAGCCTACTATCTTTTTTTGCAATTATTTTTCAGCTCTACGTTTTTTCTTCTCTCTTCCTTTTTTGTGATTTTGCCTGTTTGATCACTTTTATTCCTTTTACTTGTAGTTACTCATATTGACTTTTTGTGTTTTGACATTTTCTATTCTGCCTTCTTGTTTTAACCTCAACTTAGACTTGTCAACATTGTGTTTAGCTTGACTGTTATGTGTTTGTTCTGTAATATTATCTTCCTGAGCTTCCCGCTTTTGCTTGTTTGTCAGAGCACTTTGTAAACTCTGTATTCAAAGGTGCTATATAAACAGGGCCTTAGCTACCATTGAGGACACTGAGGTCATGTCCTCTGTATTTTATCTTGATCTTAACCCAAACCCCAACCCTATCTGTAATATTATTTATACTATGACATTGTCTCTTGACAGTGAAATTACTTATGTATGTATACAAGCTTTACATTTACCATTTATGGTTTGAATGCTTAATATGAAGTGTTCCCATGTCAATAAGTTCTTTCTAGCACAGGAATAAGTTTGATCAATTTATGTCAAGATTGGCCATACCTGTTACTCATCTTCTTCCTTTTATTGTCAGAGTCCAATTTTCAGCTATGTGCTTTAATATTACTTCCTAAGCAGTCATTGGTCATGTCAAAATGCAGAGAAATGCTCAGATTTATAGCCTTCAAAATGTTCTTGATGGATGGGTGGGTGTGGGCGGCACGACCTGAGTATTTCTAAAAACCCTGGCTAGGACCCTGCATATAAATAAAGTTTAATTTATAATTTTCACATTGTTGTACTACTGCTTTTCCTCCAGTCATTTCCCTGAGAACGTCCTCCACCACCGTCAATAATACACTACTGTAATTACAAATCATTAACCCGCCTGACAAGGCCTCATGCAGAGGGCCTGTGTTTGCTTTGCTCTGGCGTCCCCTGGCGGTGCGAAGATGACGCTTCAACCTCTTTTTCAACGCTCTATTATCATTGGTTCAAAATGTCACCGATGCTGTCTTGACCAATGGCACCAGCTGACTCCTTCTCTTGGAGCTTTTTGCATGCAGGCTCCGCCCCCTTTTTTGTTACCACACACACACACACACACACACCCCTACCCCCTGTGATGCCAACCGACCCACGGCTGGACTGGACGGCATGTCTGTCGAGGCGGTATAATCTAAAACCAAACCGGGATATTATGCAGCCGTCGGTGTGTTGACTGAGATGCGACGGTGCGTGAACAAGGTGATTAAATCTGCAGCCCCGCATTAAATATCTCTCGCTGATATTCCTCCGCCTCGCTGCGGACTGATGGCGCTCACTGTCCTGTCTGCGTGATCGGCGTGCGGCTACATTGTTGCTCATCAGCATCATCATTGTCATTATTATCATCATTTCTTTCTTCCCCCCCCCTCCTCACGAATAATCCGATCGTGTGTGTGTGTGTGTGTATGTATGTGCGTGTGTGTGGTTTTCCTTTGCAGACACTCGGTCTCCACGGCGGGGATGAACTATGATCGGCGATAAACGAGCAGAGCAACACGGAGAGAGAAATCTGAGTCACTATAATCCAGCTGGACGTCGGGGGGGAAGATGAGGACCATGATGGCTTCGATGAAAACAGCATTATTCGTATTTCTACACTGGGGTGAGTGCAAGTCCGAGCCCGGTTGTACCTGCTCGCCCCACGCACACACAACGGACTGAAAACCGCCGCCGCCGCCATCTGTCACACGGATAGAGATGCATTTGTATGATTGTTTTTATTCACGCTGAACCGATCAGACCATTCAATTAAGCATCATTCTGAGCTTTGTTTCCATTGTTTGGGATTTCTGCAAGACTCTCAGTTGTAAATGAGTACTTTTAAGCCTGCCTGTGCCTTACTTGAGTATTTCCATTTTATGCAGCTTATTTCTTCCTCTTGCAGCCAAAATGTTTATTTTTTTACTCCACTGCATTTGTCTGAGAGCGAGATTTTTTCCTACTAGGGATAGACAGATTATCAGTCCTGGGGCCGATTGTCAGCATTCTCCGGTTATCGGTATCTGTGATGCTTTTTTCTGTCAGATAGCTGATGAGGTAAACTAATTGGGGCGCCTGTCAGCTCAGTTGGTAGAGCAGTTTGGTCCATGTGCAGAGGTTTTGTCCCCCAGGGTTCCGGTCCGACCTGTGGCCCTCGGCAGTGTGTTGCCCTCTCCCTCATCCCATTTCCTGCCACCTCCCTGAGCTGTCCTGTCAATAAAGGGCCGAAATCAAAACTAATTTAAAAATGTGCTACTTTGGCTCTGATGTCCCGTCCACAACATAATCCGACTGGAAACACGTCACAATTATGAACACTGAATAATCTGAATCTGGAAAGTAACTATATGTGTCAAATAAATGTAGTGGAGAGGAAGTATAACGTACCTCGAAAAGTATTTAAAAGTACTTGCTATCCCAACCTTACGGGATGGACTCTCCCCACTATTTCTCACATTCCTGCGGTCTGCCACTCATTTTATTACCTACAATCCAAATTTCAGAAGTTGTTTTAGGACAGATAAGAGCGTCAGCTATCTAACAGGAAACGGTGTGTGGCTCGTAAAAGGAGTTCCTGGTGGCATCCAGGAAGTCCCAGGCTGAAAATTAGGTGCGCTTGAGAGTGTTGCCATCAAATGTGTCCACGTTTTGTGTTGCGGAGATTGAAGTTGGCATGCTAACAAGCTAGCAAGAGTCTGTTCCTACAACCAGTGTGAAAATGTACTCTGGAGCCCTGCTCAGTGTGCTTGTGTTATATCCTAAAGGTTTCTTGTTTTATGTTACCACACCAGAGCAAAGTTCTTAAGAGTTTAAAGTGTAGCACTGCATATGTGGAAAAAAAGTAGTTTCACGCCTTTTTGCGGGTCCAGATGAAGCTGCATGTAATATGAAAGATTTCCTCCAGTGATGTGACTTGGCAGAGAAGTTGTATTGTGGGTAATGTAGGCACCAAGTTTTGAATAAAGCACTGCTATAAGACTCAGTCTCATAATGACACTAACAAATGATTAGATAATTACAGCAGAAACAGACATATCACAGACATATTTCAAAACCTGGTGTCTGTAAACACACTTTAACATGTAAAATTTGTGGACTTCCTCTTACAACATTTATTTTTGAGAAGAATCTAAGTCGAACATATCACACTGGCATAAATAGATGAAGGGAATAAAGCTTCAATGTAAAACTGTGGTAGAATATTTCATTTTGGTGGAACTTCTTCTTCTTCATCAAAAACACGGTTTGATCTATATATTAAGACAGAAAGAGATGATATCAGATTGAATGACATTGGTTTTTATCTTCCAGCTCACGATATTAATAATTAAAATTCTATCTAATAACCACACAGCAAGAAGCAGTCTGTGGTCCAACACGTGTCTCTTTGTGTGCCCTTGATAAGTAAAATGGGGCTCCCTTCTTGTTGCACACAGATTCTAATCCAGACAGTATCGAGCATTGTCACAAACTGTGGTGTCCCCCAGCCCTATCAGTCCGAGCCCGATGTTAATTAGGACTTGATCCGCTTAAGCCGCCCACTAGTCTCCCATGTCATTATCTATGGGCGTGTTGTGACGCGGCTGCGCCACCGCCGTGAGAAAGCTCCAGTTGTTTTAAGGTCTGACACACACACACACACACACACATACACAAACACACACAGGTGGGGAGTGCCAGAACACACACATCTTGTATTTCTTGCTGTTCAGGTAGTTATCAGTTTAAGGTGACGGTAAAAAGGCGTGTCGTGCCTGTTGGGGCTGATCCTTTGTTCAGTGTCAGTTCATGGGCGTGTGTGTGTGTTTGTTGATTGTTATGTCGGGTTAATCCAAGGGGTTCTCATACTCGGGCGGGCGGGTTAGGGCCCTCCTGGGGGGCATTAAGCCACTGCAGGTGGGCTTGGATAAACAGGGGAAGAATATGGGGCGAAACGAAGTCGACTGACTACGATTTATGCCGCGGCTGCACAGTATATCAACATGGCCGTGTGGTCACATGACAGGATGTGCAGCGTCAAGTAAGGTGAATTAACTCAAACATGTCAGGCTACAACTTGCGGTTCTCATTTTCCAATATCTTCAGGTTATTTAGCGGACATTTCTGAATTGTTTTTATATGGCAGAAAACCAAAATATCACAGTGTCAGTTTTTTCCACTATCCTGCAGCCCTAATTTATGGAGGGAAATTAAACAGTTTGCTGCTGCTATCGTGCTGAACTTTGAATAAGGGAAATGTACAACTTGTATCCTTTCTGTTCGTTGCTTCCCCTAGCATTGTTGATATTTGGTAAAAATGTTGCGTGGGAAGCTTTAAACTTCTTTGCATATTGAGATAGTGAGTTTATATCCTGGCTTTTGTTACCACTTGTAAATTTAAAGCTGCTGTAAGTGTTGTCGTCGTTTTAGCTATCTTCCTTCCTCTTTGCATTGTCACATGAACGCAGCCTGTGGATGATTTGTTTAAGCTGTTTAATGCTGCTGGACTGTGGATTTCTATGTGAAGGACTCGGGTCAGATTTCATGTCAGGCCAAAAGATGTGACATCATACACGTTCCTTGAGTGGCTCGCCTCAGTGCCTTTCTCTGCACCGCTAACAGAGAGCAACAGTGGCGAACATTAGTTTAGAAAGTAATAACTGGCTTTCAGCACAACACAAAGGTTACACAGAGTCAGATGTTTTACCAACATATAATCATTTCGCTGACAAGGGAAATATAGTCTAGCTGGGGGAAAAAAAAGGGTGAAATGAAAATGACTTGTGTGTAAACGAATAATACAAATTTCTGTCTGTTTGATAGCAGTTTGATAAACATGGTTCATATCAGATGACATTTCCGCGTCCTCCTTTGTGAGGATGCAGACCCGATGTTGTTAGAGAAAATGTTGGTGAAATCACCTGTAATGTTACCCTTGTAGTGCATCACATGTGAGTGTTTTAGGCCCCCTCATCATGAGAGAATAGTAATGGCGTGAGGAGTTTCAGTGCCTGTGGCTGAAAGACTTTTGCTCTGAAAGAGTTTTGGTATTCAGATAACCCAGAATGAGCCTGAAGCTATTTCAGAGAGTGTCTGGGGGGGAAGTCAGGTACGCAGCCAGATTCTAAGTGAAATACAATGACGCTTGAACGTGGGGGCTGGCGGCTCTCGTCCCTCAGGAGACTGACACTGAATATTTTTACACATAAGCAGAACTCTGTAAAGTCTGTTGTGTTATCAGGCTTCTGTTAAACACGAGGCGATGGGGGTTCGTTTTATTTCGTTTTTTTTCTCACTTTCAGTCTGATTTTTAGTTTGAAGATCAACACTTGATATCATATCAAAACAATGCACTCAGTGCCATTTGGCTGCTGCTGCTGAAAACTGAAAAACATTTTATAACGGCAACATATTTTTTTCTAAATTTAACAACATGGTAGCTGCTCACAGTAATCCACTGACCAGTTTCATGGAGAACTGCTTTAAGGTCAGACGGAAGAACATGTGCTAAAGTTCTAGTATCGGGTATCTTAACTGCCACTGGAAGACAGATTTTGGGGAAGAGATGTTGCTGTCAAATTTACCAAATAAGCTTTTTTTTCCTTTTAGAGTTTAAGTTAATTCATCCATTGGTGATTGAGAGAAAAAGAACTGGCAACTATTTTAATCGTTCAGGTCATTTTCTTTAAACAGAAAAAAGCCAAAGATGACCTTGTTTCAACTTCCCAGTTGTGAGAATTTGCTGCCTTTCTTGCCTCATGAGTAGAGAATAGATCGAGAATAGTTTAAAATGAGCTTTTAATCAACAGATTATTGTATTAATTGAGAATATCACAGACATTTTACTCTTGACATAATGAAAACATCTGTCATAGCAAATTGTATTTCATGTATTAAATGTGTGGTTGTGTTCGGAGGAAGCTGGCCCAGCTCTAGTGCTTTTCCCACGGAGCTATTTAATGTATTGATTCTCTGTTAGCCAGCCATCAGCTCAGAATATCGATCAGTGAGTCCATGTACCAAAACATGCTGCGAGGCAACGCTGTGACCCACAGAGAGTGACGCTGTTACTGTTTCCAATCTTCCCTGCTCACTCATCCCTGATGTTCTCTTCCTGTCTCTCCATTTTTCTCTCACAGTGCTCCAGTACGCTGTGTGTCGCGACGTAACACTTCCCCCTGGACCCCTCTACCGCGTTGCAGGGTTCCAACTGTCCCTGCCCTGTACTGTGTCAGGGTACGAAGGCTCGCGTACACAGGACTTTGAGTGGTTCCTGTACAGGGATGATGCCGGAGGAAGGCAGATGGGAGTGGTGTCCACCAGGGACCAGGGTTTCCCATATGCCCCGTACCAGGGCCGGGTGAAGAACGGGGAGGTGAGGGTGGAGAGGGACTCGGGGGACAAGGTCAGGCTGGTGATCCAGAGGCTCCGAGCCGAAGACCAGGGGAAGTACGAGTGCTACACACCGAGCACGGACACCACCTACCAGGGGAACTACAGCGGCTCAGTGACTGTCAAAGGTAAGATGACCTTTTTTAATATTTGAAGTTTTAGCAAATATGGAATGACAATATATATCAAAAATATGAAGAAGGTAATCAGGTAACACAAATGAGATCATATAGATAATAAAAATATGACAAAAATATGAAAAGAGAAACGCAATAGAAAATATAAACAAGTAAAATTCATCTAAAAAAGGTGACCCTGATGACTGTAATATATCCAAGATGTGTGACTGAATCAAATTATCTAAAAACAGAGAACGATCAGCATGCCTCCAGCTTCTTCCCCTTTTTCCTGTTTTGTTTTTTCAACAACTAGTATGAAACTTCTGTCCTTTTTTGGTAAAGTTTAAAAATATGCCTGTAGCTCAGAGTATTAGAAAATGTCAAGTATCTGAGGCTGGAATTGAAAGTCTGGTCTGATTCATAATCATGTTAACTTTAAAATCATGCCCAAGTGTACATTATTCAGGCAAAGTTCTTGTATGTCTGAGAACATTCAGACTTCATTTGATTTTTGAAAAAAAGGGGTTTGTAGAAAATGCGCTTTTAATAAAAGTGATTTAAAGTTATTTACACGCTTAATCAATGAGTTGTTTGGTCTGAGACAGACCGAGATTACGTTTCAAATGTCTTGTTCTGTTCACGACCCAAAGACATGTGGTTTAATTTCATAAAGGAGTAAAGAAACCAGAAAACATTAATATTGAAGAAGCTGCAATGAAAAGAAATAGTTTTGGATTCATGTAATAGTTGACAAGTAATTGCTCGGTTTCGGTTCCTGTCACTTTGTCTCTCGTCTCTTCTGTTGGTGCGGACTTCAACCTTTTTTACTTTCAAGATCTTTTACCTACACTAAAACCTATACAACACATTGAAGTTAAGGCAAAACAAAACACAAAAAAAGCATATAGCTCTCCTTTAGAATTGCTTTTGTGACAGTACCTAAACCCTTGTATCATATCTCCAACTACAATCACAAAGGTTCAGGTGACAGCCAGCCCCTTGTCTCAACTAGACAACAGTCATAGTTTAGTTGGGACTCAAAGTGGAAACAAAACTGATGTATTCAAGTTCTGTCATGGGAGTTTCCATCTGAGAAGATTTAATCAGCAGCTCTGCACTACATAAGCCAGGTGGCCGTCATTTTTCATTGATAAATGAATCTATGTGTGTAACTCGATTCTTATTCTGAGCTTCTAGTTAGACTGACCGTCTGGAGTTTGTACTCAAACTTTTTTTTTTCTGTTTTCCTCCAAATAATTTTGACAAGTTTAATCCACCCATATGGTCACACATTTGGTTTCTATTCATCAAATTCTTTGTGTGCCACTGAGTTCATATTTGTATGATGCTGGGTGTTAGTTTCTCAGCTGTAGAGTTTATCTTCATAATAACCAACTAATCCCCATTTCTTTGGCAAAGCTAGTGCCCAAAGTCCAGCGTGGTAGATGGCTTGGAGTCACTCTCAGCAGCCTCATTCCATGATTTAGTATTCTAAATATAGAAACAGCACGCAGGCAATAGAAAATAAATGTGGCATATTTTTCCTCGCTTCTGGCTCCTGTTACCTCTCGATGTAATGTAATTGACTGTCCGTGTCTCTCTGTACACCCGCAGTGATCCCTGACACACTCCAGATCAGCTATACCCGCTCACTCACCGGCCAACCCGTGCCGGAGGGGGCCGAAATAACGCTGACATGCTCAGCTGGGATCCAATCGGAGCAGCTCACCCATCTGTCCATCATGTTTGGAAAGCGCAGCGGTGGAGATGGTTCGGGGAGCCAAACGGGAGGAGCGGTCAGTCCGGTTAGAGAAATTATCTCCATCGACAATATGCTGGGGGTCGTCCCCGGTCGTTCCTACAAGAAGCGGTACGACGACGGAGAGATCACGCTGGAGAAAAGGAACGGGGAGGGCGGACTGGACGTGTACGTGATGAAGATGAGAGGGGTGCAGCCAGCCGACACCGGCTCGTATTTCTGCGAGGCCTCGCAGTGGATTCGGGACAACGATCGGTCGTGGCAGAAGATTGCGCAAAGGACGATGGATATTGGCAACTTGACTGTTCGGCAACTAGGTCGGTGTACCCAAGAAGCTGTGCCAGTAATTTGTGCTGCCAAAACTGTGATGGCATGTGGCGAATGCCAAGGTCACACGGCAGCAAGCATATTACACAAAATATCATAAAAATAAAGTTGGCTGCTTCAGTTAGACAAGGCACCCGAGATGATAAAATCAGCAGACTTAAGTTTAGTCTCTACTTGTCAGTTCAGGACTTTTTATTCTTCCTCAGTGGCGTCAGTACGCCTGGACTTGCAGTGCTGCTGAGTGCACTGGAGTCTCTCCAGGGTTCAGACTGGATGTTTGTGTTACTTAGAGCTTACTTAATGTCTTGCTTGCTGGCTGGCTGACTGAGCAGTTTATTGATGGATGGATACGGGGCTGATTAAATACTGGAAACACATCTGTATTTAAAGTATCGGCTTGTTTGCTGGATAGAGTCACACTACTACACTTACAGCAAAACAACTAATATTTTAATTATTTTGATGAATCAATTGGTCCTTTAGTCTATGAAACTGTGATAATGATATGTCAGTTTTATAATGGATCAGTGGATAGAAAATGTAGATGCCAACTTTTTTGATATCCGATAAACTGTCACAGTAATTTTTCAAGCAAAAACATGAAAACTGTTTTTCCTGCATGCATGGAGACAGCCAATCACCAGCACTATTAGAGCTTGCCACAACAAGCATGCTGCATGCTTATTGGCTCATAATTTTTTATTTGAGAAATGAGAGAGAAATAATTAAATGAGTCGATCAAAATAGTTCCCGATCAATTTTATGTCGACTCACTAATTGCAGCTTTATCTTCTGTCTGTCCGCTGTCAAACCGCCTGACTGACTGATCTTGATGCTCGGCTCTCTTGTTGATTATCCAGCTGGATTTGATGGGTCGATAGCTGGCTGGCCCTGCAGCTGGATAACCGCCCGCTGCCTTGCCGCTTGGCTCATTTTAAATTCGAAAGAGCTTGTGTAGATCTAAAGGATTAAGTAATCTTTTCTCCCACCTTGGCCTCTCTGGCCTTCAAAGAGGATGACTGTCTCTCTGTCAAGACTGATGTGTACATTGCTGTCAGAACAGCGTTATCAAGCAGGCCTTTTTTCAGTGGATAGGAAAGTTCACCACATATTTAATCTATATATGTTTGCGCGTAGGAAAATACTTTGATTGAATCCTCTACTGTAAGTTTTAGTACAAAGTTAACACAATTTATTTTAAATATTAAAGTTATTCTAACCACGCACACACGTATATAATTGGTTTTATTAATGTGTTGCTTATGAGAGTTATAACTATTTTTTTTAGCACGAAGTAATGAGGCTAAAAGTTATTTAGGTCAAATTTCTCTTCTCTTTAGCAATAAGATTGTAACCCAGTTGAGGCTTTGTATCTCATCAATGCATGCATTGTTTTTTGTCTGACACTGGCTGACGAGCACTATTTAGTTCTGTCTTTTCTGGCCCTCATTGTCTCGCTAATACAATGGTCTGACATGTCCCCTTTTGTTTACATAAATATCGTGTCTTATATTGAGCAAATCTGTGTTTAGAAAAATTTGTGGTTAAATGAAGCTTCTCTCAAACAATAGACCTTTGTCTTTGTCTTCAAATTATACCAGGATATTAGTACTAACTTTTCAGCTCATTAAACAGAGTTGCACATACTCACATGCTGTGCTGTTTCTCTATTCTCTTCTGTTACGCTTTGTTTGCGTCTCTGAATACAACACGGCAAGCCTCTTTCACAGAGCAATGATGGAAAATGACTTTAATAATGCGATTGTAAAAAGTCGTCTTCCATTCTAGCCTGGCCATTAAATATGTAATGTACCAGAGAAGCCATTCTGGCTTTCCCACAGATCGCTTCCTGTGAGACTGTAACTGTCACAGTCTAAGTGCATATTTGAGGCTCTCCACAAAGGAGGATTTACTTCTACTTTTACTAAGCTGTTTCTCTCTACCTCTTCTGTTCCCCAGCCGAGTCTCTGAGCGTAACGTCCTCGCCCAGAGGGGAGGTGACCCTGCAGGTCGGTTCTCCTCTCATCCTGGCCTGCGAGGTACTGGGGCTGCCGTCTGAGGTTAACTCGGGCCTGCTGGTTCAGTGGATGAAGAGGGGATCTGCAAGCGCTGATGTAGTTGGAGCCGGGGGAGTCGAGGTACTTATTCTCACTCTGCTGCCTTATTTGGACCACCATGGTTTTGATTGTGTCTGGTTCATAGCATAATATGTGCAATTGTATGTATTGCTGAGGTGTTTGTCTTGCACCTGTTTAGTTTGAATGAAGTATGAGTACATCTTAAAATTTTAATTTTCATCAAACAAAAATGGATTGATCGTCACTTGATTTAATTGCAGAGGTAGATGGGTAATCCATCATAGGCGCCATTAAGCCTAATTTATTTTCTGTTCAAGTTATATTATTATTTTATTGTTATCCAGCTCAAATTTGCACAATGAAATTTACATTACAAAGAATTCACAGATTGTAGAAAATTACCTCAAATACATTACATCTCAGTTTACAAACTAACACTTGCTGACACTTGCCCTTTGTGTTAAGGTGGAGGTGGCCCGGATGAGCCCAGACGGTACTGTGAGTTGGGGGGACGACCTCAGCCGGTCCAGTGGGGGCTCTATGGAGAAGGTGGCGGACAGGAAGTACTCTCTGAAGTTGTTCTCAGCGCGGCCCTTAGACTCAGGGGTGTATCGATGTGTGGTGAGCGTGTACGCTGGAAGAAGAAACCCTGGCCCCTCCTCTCCTGCAACGCTCACCCAGAGGTCTGAGGGAGTCACGGTCAACCTCAAGACCAAAGGTGAGAGGCTGCACTCATGTCTTAAGTGGCGCACAGGCTTTTATGTACAGTATGTAGGTGATTCCCAACCAGGGGAGCAGAATCGTCTTGCATTTGCCGGCCAGTACAGTGAAAGCTTGGGGAGTAGCTCAACTGAAAAAAACACAAATTAAATGTAGATATTTGACTGACGGTGTGTGACACCAAGTTAAGTAGTAGTAAGTCTGAACTTTTGTTTTGACTACCACATCTGGAGCACCTTAGGACTGTAAATCATTGCTGTACGAGTCAAACCTGTAATCATGCTGAAGGACATGTTTGTGCCAAAGATAGATTATGTAGATTGATGCAAAATATGTGGTATATGTACAGTATATACACAATTTATTTAAACGTTGTAAGATAAAATAAATAGAAAGTAGACATTATATTTATACATGTACAGTAGAATAAACGCAGGCGCTGTATTCTGGCTGAGCAGGTCATCGTAAACATTTGTACTTTACACTTTAATATATTTTCTCATGATGCTTTTCCTTTTCCACTGTTGACTGCATTTTCCGCTCAGCAGCGTTTGTATTGGTTTGGTCTTCAATGTGATTTAAAATTTTAAAATTCATGGAGCGCCTTGGTGGCCCGGAGGTCTGGGCTGTTGGCCATGTGGTTCAGTTTGCAGAAAGACCTCTGATGCTTGTTGGCCAAATCTCAGCTCTTGCTTTTACAACTCTCTCTTAAAAGTTTCTGCTAAATTCATAAAAGTTTGTGTGCGCACTTTCTGAGCAGCAGTTTAACTGAAAACGGAACAAGAGGGATACATGAGAAGTTTGTGTTGTATCCTGGTGCTCAAGGTGAACTGCCAAAAATGAAATCTGTGGTTTGGTTCTCTATCCGTTTATCAGAATGCATGTAGGTCAAACTTCCCTTATTAAGTAGTTTGCTGTTACACTGGAAACATCTGATTCACCACAGATGAAAGTCACACCTTTGATTTTGTCCGTCACATATTTGTTTTTTTCTTTTTTTGTTTGGCTTACATGAACTCATGTTTGCATGTAACATTTACTTTCACAGATGTGCTGGTTTCAGCTGTGGCTCAGCTCCCTCGAGGCCCCCTGTTAAAAAGAGGCAGCACAATCACCCTGATTTGCAACGCCACTGTCACAACCACAGGCCCCGCGCAGGCACAGGTGCAGTGGCTCCGGTGGCCAATCCCGGTCCTCAAGAAGGGACGGAGCTCAGATTCTGATGTTACTCTACCAGACCCCCCTGCTGATGACACACCCAGACTGGTAGCTGCCCTCATGTACGACGGCGTTGCGGTGATCTACGTCAACAATAGCGAGGTTAGCGTCGACCGCCTGTCTGCCATCACCTACAGACTGAGGGTCCACACAGCAATGATGGAGGATCAGGGCATGTACGCGTGTCATGCTGAGGCGTGGGGACAGGACCCGCATGGAGGCTGGTACAACACAGGGGCCAGAGCGGAGTCGAACGCAGTCACCGTGTACCTGTACGCCAGAGGTGAGTTGTTTTTTATTAATAATCATCGTGATGGTGGATGAAAAGTAACAGATTACAGTTTGTGCGAGGCAGTTCGCCAAGAGACCGACTCTTCTTCACAGTCTCACAATTAAAATTGATATCAATTGCTTGGTTCACCTGCAGTCTGATCTGTTGGCCACTGAGCAGCTCCACTGGGGCAATTGGAGGCTAAGGGGCAAGCGCTGCTCTTTCAGCTTCCCAATCTAGATTTGTTCTGGTTGTCAAGGTATCGAACGGGGGGGGGACAAAAACCTGACCTTCAATCACAGGCTGGAGGGCGGCCTGCGTTAATGTCATTCAACCACCATTTACTTGAAATGTGCAGACACTTCTCAGGGTTAATAGTAAATTGATTATTTTCTACACCTTTCCTAGCAGATTGCAGGGCATGATTCCCCCTGTAGTTACATCGTAAATGTATAGATATTCACTTTGTGCCACTTGTTCTCATCCAATGCAATGATTTAATTATGTAGGACCCTGAGAAACCTTGCCCTTGAGTTCAAACATTGCTTTCACCTGATCCTGATCTGTAGATCGCTTTCGTGATCGTTTTTTCTGTAATGTGAAAAAGATGTGAAAGGTGCCCATTATGATTTTTTTCCTAGAGCCCAAGGTGGCTTGTAAATGTGTTGTCCAAAACCTGAAGATATTGGGGGCCCCCAGCAGCTCAGTTGGTCAGTTAGAGTCTGAGCCCCACGTACAGAGGCAGTGTCCTCTCCACAGCGGCTCAGGTTTCAGATCTGACTTGTGGCCCTCTGCTGGCTGTCATCCTCCCTCTCTCTCTCTCTCATCCTGTTCCTGTCCTATTAAATAAGGCCATGAATATAAAAAACAAAACAATAAAAAAAAAAGATGAAACCTGAAGATATTCAGCGATTCATTACCTTTTTAGAAGCTGGAGGTGGTTTGTTCGAAATCATCTTCATCTTTATGTATTTGCTGTTAGTATGTTGTATATCCAGTTTAAATGTCCAGAATGTTTCTTGTGTAGAATATCTGCTGCCGTGCTTTTCGACAGTGCACATGATTATTTGAGGTAGCAAGGTTAGCTGTTGACCTTTTTTTCTGTTGTACATTGGTGTGGATCACCGTTGAGAGTAAATGGACTCAGTTTCCAACACTCAATGACTGAATCACACCAGAGCAAACTGCATTTAGGTTATCCACTAGGGCAGTCCATTAACTTACTATTCATCGATATGTTTGCTGCCTGAATGTTAAAAATGCGATATAAAAGTCCATATCTGTATTGCTATTGGCTAAAAAGTAAACATTTGCCAAATTTGAGTTTTGGCCCAGGATGTTGTGTTTTTCTGTTATGTCAGTTTACATCACAGCATCTTTTCTCTTTACTCCTTCTCTCCCCAGCTGCCGACCTCCTCCTCATCCCTTTGGTTGTCGGAGTCTCCTCTGCCTTGTTTGTGGGCATCTTCATCATCGCCACAGTTACCTGTTGTTTCATGAAGCGGCTGGCGCGGCAACGCGCTCGAAAGTAGGCGTCAGCCACCACCGCCTGTCTGAAATCTGAATGTTCATGAGGGGGCACAGAGAGGTGACGCACAGAACACAGTGGACGAAATGGCCAAGAAATAACTTCAAGACAAAATGACTGTCACCCTGTTTGATGATTAAGTATGTTTCGACCTACCGGTTTAACAATCAATGCCAAAAGATTCTGTTTTCTATTCTCTTGTATTTTTATATCCAGCTCTGCTCTGGAAACAAACATATTTTAGTGATTGCTGCATCGCGCACCGGTAGGCATAATATCATAGATTTTTGAAGCCAAGTGGGGAAAGACTAAATCTTTTGAGAGTCTGTTTCCATGTTAGCATAACCCACATTTTTAATGATCCCCTCGTCCCAGCTTGACATTCTGTTTTAAAAACTGGAAAACGATCGAAAAACACAGGCAAGATTTGTTGAGAGAAGGTCAAAAGTAAAGAAGGTACTGCAGGATTGTTTTGAGTCTGAATCTCACAGATACTTCAAAGGTACTGTTTCTGAAGAAAGGCAGAGCAAACTGCCCCCTCAGAGGTCATCCTTCTATTGTAACTGAATGTTTCTCAGAGTATGTAGGTCATCCTGCACTGAGTAATGCTTCTATTTTCACACAAACAAAGAATATTCTGTATTTTTCACAAATTGTTGACATTGTTCCAGCTGTTCTTTCCTCAAACTGCATGTTTTTTTTCTTCTCATTTATGGCAAACATCAACAAGGTCTCAATGTCTCTGCATGGTTAAGCCTCTAGCACTGCCACTGACGGTCACATGAATGCTGATGGGAGCACTTCTGCCTCCCAGAAAACTTAATATGAGCAGGGCCTTTCCACCGCCTGCAGTCCGGCACCACTCTGCATATAAACAGTCTGTCTGTTACTTAATAAGGAAGGCTCTGGCTGGGGACTTTCTGATGCCAAGACCAATTGAGTACCGATTCTAAACACAGGCATTCCTCGGCTGCGACGCCTCACGCCGTGGTGACTTCTCTGTACGGACTTGTATAGATCGGACAAAGGAGAAATGGAAAAGATATCCATTATGCACTGAGCTAAAATATGTAAATACTGTATGGAGTTTAGCTGTTTTATTTTTCTTAATGTAAGTAAGACTATGCTGTAGCGTCATGTTCGTCTTTGGCAAAGCACCTGTGTTTAACATTCTGCAGCAGCGTGTTCTGCTCTTTTGAAGCACTTGGACTTAAATGGGACTGCGACCAAAGTCCTTTGGTTTCCTTCCTTCACTTGATTTTTCCTCAAACTGAACAGTCTTTTCTTTGACGTCCTTAAGAGAGTACTTTTTCAGTGTTTTTTTTTCTTCTTCTTTTTTATTGTGCGATGAATGGTTTCTTTTGCTCTTGTCAAGGGACTGAGATAGAAAAAAGGTTACTGTGAAAAAGAATCAACCGTTTGTTAACGCAGAGTAACAAACTGTCACATTGTCAAAGATACTTGGCCCTGAGGTCAAAATTCCCCCCTCGAGCAGCGCAGTCATATGACCTGATGAGTCTCACTATCGTCGTCATCATGGTTATCATGTGGTTCAGGCCACACATTTCTGCTGCCAAGACTTATTATGACTCAAGCCCCTGCTGCTAGCCCACAGAAATCTGTTGGACAGATTTACTGTGTCTGTGCACTTATAATAAGTGAAATCCATCCTCCTCTTCCTGTTGAAAATAACACTTAAGAAAAGCTTGGTCACCCGAGTGCGATCAATTGAAAGCTGGATACAAGGGAAGAGGAGGAGGAGGAGAGTTAAATGTGTTGTTATCCAGCCCGCTGCTCTCTCATGAGAGATTATTTCAGGTCATTAAATCTGTTTGCGGTGAGCTTTACTTTACAGTCTCAGTCTGTCTTTGCTGTCGGTCTTTCTCCGTCTCCCGGCTGGTTTTTAGACTCCCCCTAAATCTGCCCGTCCTCCATAACCTGTGCTCTCTAAACCCCCCCCCGATTATAAATGTTGCTCACGAACATTAGGGAATAAAATCACAGCTCCGCTTGCTTCCTGAGCCACTTTGTTCCAGATCAACTACTCAAAGCTGATTTGTTCCCCCACATAACCACCCACCATATGATTACACATACACACGGACAGATGCACGTGCTCACGCAGCAGCAGCGGCGGCAGCAGCAGCATAGTGCTGGCTGGTATTTCTGATGGCAGTGAGTATCTGCGTGTTCATCTCTAATCCCTGTTTATAGCTGCCCTCCCCCCCCCCCACCCCCAGCGTGTTACAGAGTCACTGTGGCTCCCACTCGATTCATTTCAATCTCTGTTCCCTGAGATCTACAGCCAGCTGTCAAAAAAGGTGCAGCACGTCGCGTGCAATGTGTGAAGCTGTGCGTTTGTTTGAAGATGTATTAAACCCTTTCATGAAGGTGTTTTGTTTTGTTTGGATTGTTTACTCATGCTTTAATACCACTGTTCCTGAATGAAATCTTGCAGCCATTGAAAATATACAAAGGCGGGTTATTGCTCAGTTCGTTTCTTATGGTGCTTTGGCAAACCTGCCAGTTGATAAACCAATAAACCACTCTGGATTCATAATGTCACTTTCGTTTTGTGTGCTCTTTTATTTTCTACTGCAATGACAAAAGTCTGTTTTTCGGCAGAGGATCTGGAACTGTTCATTTTGGAGGCTGCTGGAGACAGCTGAGGTACTGCAGGACATTCTGCGTGGAGGGAAACTAATCCAATCTGTCTGCTCGTCGAGCATATTTTCCATCTATATAGAATGAAAAAAACCCCAAAACATTTCTTGTGGTTGCTGCAGTTTCCGTGTCAGTACCAGCCAAGCAGAGGTTTGTATTTCATCTCCAGTTGGCTCTCAGCACTTTATGTTGCAGTTTTAGTGGTACACGGTGATACATTTGTCTTATTTTGTTACAGAAGAAGACGCAGATTAAGAGTTATAGTACATTTTGTACCACACATGCCTTGTTGAGAAAGTCCTGATTGAATAACAGTCAAAAAAAGAAAAATCTCACACGGCATTTTCATTTCTTCGTGAGAGAGAGGAAGCTGTGAAAGCCTGATGGTTGATCATAAATCTCGATCCGTTTAAACTGGCAGCAATATATGCTCATGATCTCATAAGACAGCTTTGATTTTTCTCATTTATTGTGTAATTGGTCCATTTGTCATGCCATTTAGAGGTGCAGACTCAATTAACTCATGACTGAAAATATCTTCCACGTCTCGTAGCTGGATGGTTCAGTTCCATTTCACACTGCAGCAGACACCTACCCATACAACAGCACACCAATAAAATACATGCAAAGCTTAATCAAAGGCGGCATGTAAAATAAGTCGGTGTCGTTAAACCGTGTGCACGAGTGATACAAGTCAAACGTTGGGGAAAAAAAACGTTTTGGTGCCAAAGTCACCAAACCTTTCAATTTTTTTTTTTTGCAGATTTGACTGTTGATACTATACATGCAGTAACATCCCAGAGAACACTGAAGGTGAAGTTTCTCTGACAGAGACACCATTCACTCTATTACAAGACACTGTACCATCAACATGAATTTGAAACTGGTCTTTTAATGTAAAGAAAAGTTGCTCAGTGTTGCTTCAAGTGATTTTCTTGCTGGTTATGTTGGGTTTTTGCAGTCAGGTTCACATTACTCATCCAAGCCTGTAATGAACTTTGCATGAACTTTATCAACAATGTGCAACAGTGACACACTCCCAAGCTGCATGTTCAGCTTTGTTTGTTTACCCAGTCTACTGAATAATACCTTTACAGAATGTGTTAGGACCAACCAGCTTGTGGTTTTGAATTTGCTGCACTCAACCTTTTTTTTCTAGCCTAAGCAGGAATCTACAGCTCAAACTGCAGTTCCTCGAATGGCCACTTGAGGCTGGCTCCAAAAGCGAGTTGATCCCCACAAGAAC
>CAEMYA010000009.1:415045-471008 GCA_903131615.1 Diplodus sargus
AAGAAGTCTAGCCTAAATAAAATACCAATGTGTGTTTTTAGGGGGGACCTACAGTATTTTTTACACCCTTCACCGAGCCACCCAGCACTGCAAAAACTGCCACTTTTTACATGATGGTGTTTGTACAGATA
Organism: Diplodus sargus; assembly: GCA_903131615.1. Taxonomy (NCBI): domain Eukaryota; kingdom Metazoa; phylum Chordata; class Actinopteri; order Spariformes; family Sparidae; genus Diplodus; species Diplodus sargus. Next base: position 415,177 of record CAEMYA010000009.1, read on the forward strand.
GGCTGCAATGTTTTTTGTGTGTGTGCGTTGGTAGGCAGAATTTGTTTCTTTCCAGAGATACCAAGCCTCCGGGAAGAGTGCCAGGCTTCCAAGCCAATTTTCAGAGTGGCTTAACCGTGCAATTCCAACATCACGTGATGCACTGGGGCTCAATTTTTTCCCCCCATGAGCTTACATCGTGAAAGAAGCGGCCGTAAAACAGTGGATAGCTTTTTTTTATGGGCATCACAACCTTCAAATGACTCTTCACTCATCAGAATTTGATCCCTTTCATCCAAAACCACTTATAAGAGCCCCCTTATAAAATCATTTTAGAAATCTCATGTACGCACGCTATATTGATCCCACAATGCGGAAGAGCCAGGAAGTCACACGTTGTATCCTGTTCTCACAAAATGCCCATGAGAGATTCAGGCTAGTTTGTTTCTTACTTTGCATGTTTCTAGGCCGGCTAACTTCAGGCTCTGGCTCCAGATTAAAGGCATTTAAATGCACCATCACAAGAAATGTGCACACAGTCATCCCTTTATAACCATCCTAATTTAAATTTTATGGGCTCATTAAGTATGCGGTCATGGGAATATTACCCCTTTGGCCAACACTGGAACAATTACAGTGAAAAATAAAAAAAATAAAATAAAAGAATGTTGGTTTACACAGCCGAAAGCCTATTCCATGTTGTTTTTCTCTTAGAGCAAACAGCATCAATAGAATATAATAGGCGGAAAAGTGAAACCGTTCTGGGACCACCAGGCCACCAGGCTGTAATTTCACTTGTCATTTATCAAATGTTTCCCCCGTTTGGAAAAGCAAGCACATCTGAAAAAATGCTGCGTTTCACGGGAGAGGCGATGCGACAAAGAATCAGTCAAAACCACACACCTTGTAAAACATCCTGTCAGCGAAACACAGCAGCTCCCCGAAGAGGTTGAGCCAGCAGTGGAGGAAGGAAAAGAAACACAGCAGCAGGAGCATTATACCTGAAACAGACAGACAGAGAGAGAGAGAGAGAGAGAGAGAGAAAAGAAATAGAGGAGGGAGTCGTGAGGAACACTTTAATCTTGGGCATCGCTCCCAGCTTTCTCATAAGGATTGTAGCTTGACACTGATGCTCTCATATCTGCACTTAGTCAAACAGCCATTCACTTAAAGAGCGCAATAAACACACAGTCTTTGATACCTGCATCTGATTTCATAACAGCATGTTTAATCTTATCGCAGACATAAAAACACCAGAGACTCATTCCCTCTATTACCCTATTAAGTGACACATTAACTCGTGCTGACTCATACGGACGAGCGATAATAGAGGTTATGAACAGAAGGGATGATACAGATGGAGTCGCGGATTGACCTTTAATTTATGTGTTTGTTTTGCACATGACTTCCTCCTTGGATTGCCCCGAGAATGTCGAGATGGTAGAGAGTGGAGCGTACGCTGTACCTGGTAATATTGAGTTGAACACGGCCAGAACCATCGTTCGTTTGCTAAACGGCAGGTTGGTCTCCTGCGTGTGGAGGGGCACACAAAGGCGCACCAGGATGAAGTAGCCGTAAAACAGGCATCCCAAGATCTGCAAAAAAATGAGCAATAAAATGTAAGTGGGTACAATGAGCTCATGAGGGGGAAAAAAACAGGATATTCTTGACGATCCGCTCTAGAATGCGAGAGATAGCGGTGCGAGCCAAGATATCACAGATTAAAGCTATCAAGCACCTGTAGTTTATGATTGCTTCACCTTATCACAATAGTGCTACGAGCAACTTTCAGGTTGAATGCTTCCTAAGTCAGTAACCCGGCATAGGCCTTCTATAATGTAATCTGGCTGAAAGGTGATCTATGTGAAAATGAAACAAACTGTCAGAAGACCATATAAAGAGTTTTATCTTACCATTCCGAGTGTGACGCCAACATAATTCCATCTTATGTGGGAATTCCTGCAGACAAGAACAGACGGGATGTGATTGATATGCCCTGTTGACTCTTTACATTTCTGGAAACCACCGATTCGTTATAATTTGTAAGTTTCAGACATCTTATATCTTAATGTATAAGCGCTGACTTGCATGTGAGGAGGGTGCTGGGTGCTGAAATAGCTGTCGATTGAGAACCCTGTTCGAGGAAGTGCTTTAACATTTGTAAGTGAGTCCACTGGATATTTTTAAGGATCGACGCCGGGACAATTTGTGGTGGCAGAACCAGCCAAATCATGATTTTTTCTTAACCTTAATCAAGTGGTTTTTGTGTCAGTCAGACCAGACCATAAGCACCGCGATGTTACGACATAAAATTTAAAACTGAAACGAAAGAAATTTATAGTTTTAACAAATCCCTGGTTTGTAGAAACTTATGTTGTCAACATTTATTCTGACTATTAGGTTAATAAATCACTGCTTTACAAATGTAAACTGTAAATTGTGCATGGAGTGAATTTATGCGTATTTGTGGCCTGACAGTTTGCTTTCCTTACAGTATATGAGGTTAAATTATGAAATTATTCATCTTTTTACTTGTCATAGCAGGAGAAGCAAAAGCCTTATTGATAACATTAGCGATGGCTCTGCTCTGTTCAGGTGTCCCAGTAAACCATGACAGTGGTGAAAGTCTTTTAGTGAAGCAGCATGACCAAACCCAGGACACTGAAACAAAACAACTCAAATATGGACTTGAATGCAAAATGCTTTTACTTTGCCTCAAATTGTAGGATTCTGTTGGTTTGTGGCACAAAGTTAAAAGGACGTCTTCATCATGTAGTTGCACCCGCATTAGAATAAGACAGCAGAGAATAAGCAGCAGGTCAAAGGGAGAACGTCTCTTACCGAGGGTATGATTCCCTGTAGATGAGTGTTGGGCAGAAGAGGAAGTACAGATAGCTGGAGAATGTTGGAAATCTGGGACTCTCTCCTGAAAAGAAAAGGCAATTTGATAAATAAGACCATCAGAGTGGAAGGGGTGCAGATTTGAGCCATAAAAGCTGGCAGTAAAAAAAGCTTTTAGCAGTCAAACGTTGCCTTGAATGACTTTGACAAAAAGGTTTGGGTTTAAATATTTTGGTGCATAAATAACTAATGGGCAAAAGTTTCGGAACTGGTCCTCGAGGGCAACTTCAGCTGACAAAGTAATGATGTTTAAAGGCTTCAGACTTGTTATGCAGCAAGTCTGAAGGATCCCTAAAGAGATAAACCTTTTTGTTGAAGAGTAACAAACAGAAAAAAGCTGCTATGATGCTCTCGCCAAATCCACCAGGCTCCATTTAGAGAATCAATAATTTTAACACTGGTAAACAAACTTCACTCAGACTCAGCAGAATGAAGTGTGACTTCGTTGCTGACCAGGATCACATTGCAGAAAGTGTCTGGACCGCTTCCAAAACCTTTTGTATCCATTAGAAATTTAAACACCAGGATATGCCAGGTTTGTGGCTCAGACATTAACTTCTCATTTCATTCATCTCGTTTCATTATGTGGCACATTACCGGCCATTAACACCTCCATTTCTAAAACTTAATGTAGGGACCTGCAAACAAATGGCTGTCTCTAAAATTAAATGGCACAGTAAGTTTATCGCAAAATCGTTAAAGCCATTATGTCCAATTGTCTGCACTTCAGCCTGTAATCTCTTACGCTGAATTATGAGCTGTACTTCAGCCACGAATGATATCTGAAAATGGTAAAACAGCTTTTTTTTGTGGGAATGGCAAAAGCATCACCTGTGTTAATCAAGGGACTTGCTGTCAGTTTCATTCCTAATCACATTTTTGCTCCATTACTCTGTCAGTTTCCCCTCACTGCCGTGAGTAAATATTCCCGTTTATCTCGACGAGTTCACAGTCAAAGGAGTCACATTCTTCATCACAGACAGACTTTTACAATAGGATCTCACGGGGATTCACATACTTGAGCTTATTTATTGCATGTGGGTGTTTTCATTGTTAGTTTTAGCTTCAGCATGAGTCATTAGGTACGGATCCTGCTGAGTTCTGTCCTAGTCATTTTTTTTTCTCTCCTGCGTCTGGGAGTGTCACTGTGAGTAATCACTCTGCCTGAGGAGTAAATACACCTGACATCAATACAATGCAATACAGTACAGTACCTTCCTTTGGCGGATTCTTCATAACGACAGGGGCTGTTTCTCTTATGAACGAGTAGCTCTTCATCAGGAATCGAATCTGAGGGAAATTGATACAGATATCGTGTGAAGTGAAGCAAAGCACGGCGTGTCAATAATAACAGCTTCAGTGCGTCGTCTTTATTGCATGAATTGGCAAGATGTCTGCAGAATCTTTGTGGCGTCAAGCTCACGTTTCTGTTTTTGTGCATATTGACGTAAAGATGTCTGTTCACTTCTTCTGTAATTAATCAGGAGGAACAACAAAAAAGGGAACTGTGCGGCACGACAGGGCTGACAGACACACCGCTGGAGAAGTGGTGTGTCCACAAACTGCACCTCGTACAGCGGGGAACCACTTAATCTTCTATGGGGGCAATTAAGTAAATTCAACAGATTTGACTGTGCATCAAACATCAATATGGCACAGTGTGTGGGCAGCATCAGAATTACAAATACACTCTGATTGGACCCATGCAGGTCAGATGAGGACCCAGCTTCCCAAAAGCATCTAAGCACCGGGATTATCTCACCATCGAATGGAGCTAAAACGATCTCAGCGCTAAGACGGTTTTGGGAGACCGGGGCTGCTGTAATAAAGAGGATGAGGACGTATTACAGTGTGAGTGCACGATGTTCAAACGTTGGCTACACTGAGATCTACTGTCTCTTTTGGTGCCCTTCCAGCTGGAAGCTTCCCATCTCCATCTCTGGCCCGTCGGGCTTTTTCTTATTGCAGATGATCAATGAATATCATGAAAGCTTCAGAACAGGGTGTTACGAGCACAGGCCGTTCCTACGAGTTTTAATTGTCATGGTTTATTCTGTCGGATCTAGATGTTCTCGTTGCAATAAAACAGTCATACTGCGGGAAGTATTATTTTTAAAAAAAAGTAAAAAAAATGAGCAATGCTTTTTGGAACAGAATGTGAACTCACAAACGAATCGCTCACATCAGCTGTTTGGTGTCGCTGACTTATTAATGCAATATCATTTGGCTACAAGCTGACTCATAGCATCTAATCACATTCACACAAGTGGATTAGTTGGCCTTCATAAACTTCCTGTTCTCATTTTTACTCTGTTGATCTCACAACACCAAAAACCTCCTCTCTGGTGCTGCCATCGTGCTGAGCTTTAATCATCAGCTGCTTCTGTACCGTTACGCGCTAAAGGGGGATTAGCTCTTCCAGCAGGTGGAGGTCAGGCTTTTTGAAATGCTATATGAACTGCTGCAGCATGGCTCTCTGTTGAGCGATGGCTGGCGACTTAAGCACACTGCAGGGACTGAAGAGGTGTCACGTACTGTATGTTGCAGGAAGGGGAATACGCATCGTGAATGTAGAGGCAGAAGGCTTTTCTACATTAAGTATACACTGTAGATTTTTTTTAATATAAGCAGTAGATTATCAGGAGAAACTAAAGTTTGTCTCTGTAATCAACACAGTTGAAAATTAAACCTTTCTGTGCTTTTTGATGTGGGATGGAAACGATTCAGACAAACTTTTCTTGTCACGAATCAGTCAACATATCTCCCGGTGATTTACTTCTCTGATGAGCAAGAACAGTTGACAATATCCACCATGTTTTCAGTGAGGCTCTAACATGGATGGCATCCTTGATCAGTACGGCCTGAGGCAGTCCAAACTTTTGCACCCTGTTCTCCATGAATATGACAACGAATAGCGTGCAACTTTCTGAGAAAGTCATCATTAATCTGCTGGAGCACGAGTCCAGAGATACTTGATATTCACCAAATTCAGTAAATACATAATACATGCATAACTCCTTTTTTAATCTGTAACCATTTATTTTTTGCTTTTGTTTTTATTGACTTCTAAACACATTTGCTTTTTAATCACTAACTAACTACCTATCCACTCTTTAAGACATTTCTAATGTTCTTTTGTTGTCTTATTTACACGCCCCTGTTAAGCACTTTGATTTGCCGTGTGTCTGAATGGTGCCACATTAATAAACTCACCTGCTCCAGTATCACTATGAACCGCGAGGCTGGTGGCAGCTGGTAGTGCACAACCACGTGAATCGGGAACTGTCCCAGTACGTAGGTCTGCACTGCAGACAGGGCCAGACCCACGCCGATAGACAGCCCCATTTTAGAGGTGGAGCTGTGGTACATAGATCCCCAAAAAACCAGGGCGTAGTAGGGGACGAGGAGGGTGTAGGTGAACATCACAACCCAGGCCCAGGTGACCGTCCCCAGCTTCCCAAAGGCGTAGAACAGCAGGTCGAACTCCAAGACCAACCTGAGATTGCAGTAGAAGATGACAAATAATAATTGTTAACTACTGACAACGGGGAGATTATGAATAAGAGGAGACTTAAAGGCTGATTGTAGTTCAGGAAAAGTGCTTCAAAACTAAGTTAAATTAGGACATTTTGGTGATGCACTCCATTTGCCACTGCGGTCTGTTTTAGCTTCAAGCTGGCTTGTGAATAACCCCTTTAAATGAAGCTGAAGCATGACGGGCTTTAACACACGTCAGGCATCGCTAAGTGCATTGAATAATTTCCCATTACCTTCTCCCATCTGAAAAGACCCCTCTGGCGACAATAACAATGGATTTCAAATACCCAGTCAATGCAGCAGTGTCAAAGGATTTGTTTAATTCAGCAGAGCCACTTGCAAATCAGACATCACTGTTTTGCACGACATCAATTTAAACATAAAATCAGTGCTAATTCGACGTAACGAATAATTTGCAGACGGAGAAAAAAAGTTGCCTGCTGGGACTTTCTTCCAGGGAGAAACTTAAGAATGAAACTCACAACCCTGCGTCTGCGAACAGAAACCAAATCATTACCGAGCAGCCCAGAGCAACAGCAGCAATACTCAGAGGGACTGATTGCACTATCTTTCTGCTGCCAGACGAGTAGAGCGGCTGGGATCGAGTTGGGACACGATGAGGAGAAAAAACGAGATAAGGAGTGAGTACTAAGCTTTTTTTTTTAAGGCTTTGGGGGAAGTTCCGGGTCATCGGACGTATCAGAGTGCTAAACGTGCACGCCTAAAAAACACACATCACACTGACCTGCCCTGGTCGATGTAGTCGACAGCCAGCGTGCTCATGCAGAAGATGAGGAGTACGGCGATGAACATGTGGTAGATGGTCCTGATGTGGTTGATCTCAAACAGCTCGCTGATGAAGAGGAAGAAACGCAGAGACAGAATCTGTAAGAATACTGTTTTTAAAATAGCTCCATGGTGCGTTCATACACATGCCTGATGTGATGTATAGATGTTAATTAATGGGTATATTCACTGTTAATATGCACAAACATGCTTGTGTGTGTCATGGTACTGTCATTGCAGTTGCATTATATTTGCATTTACTGGTTACTAGTGTTTTTCCACTCATTGCCCTCACCTGTGTATTCCTCATAGTAATTTCGCACCGATTTCACTGATCAATCTTATGCGACCAAATTAAAGGTCCTATATAATGCTAATTGTAAGGTCCATACTTTTATTTTGGGTGTCTCAAAAACACATTAATTCTCTCATACTGTTCCTTGTTGCAGCACCTCTATTCACCCTCTGTCTGACAATCTGCGCCAGTGTCTGTCTCTTTAAGGCCCCCCTTCTGAAAAAGCCCAGTCTGCTCTGATTGGTCAGTGTTCAGAGGCCTGAGCAGCCACCGGCCAGCATGCCCTGGCAGTGTTGAGGGCCGTGACTTCAAAGTTTGTGACATCACAACCTTGTTGAAGTCCTGACGGCTCATTAAAGCACAGTATGGATCAGCTTTATAGTCAAAAAATAAAAAATAAAAATTAGGCAACTGGATGTGTTTCAGTTTCTTGAATACGATCTAGCACTTGAATTAACTTTACCCTGACCTAGAAAAATAGAATTCTGTGTTTCTTCAACATGGGAACTTTTAAGCAAGAAATTAAGATCAATAATAAAAATAATCATTAGTTGCAGCCCTATATTGAAGTTATCACTGGTCTGGTATGTTTACATTCTCTAAATTATAAATAGTCTCTCATACTTACTCCAACAGTGATGGCCGGGCCACGAAAACTTTGCCATCATCCATCCTCTGAGAACTGAAACAAACAAAGACATGTTTTATTGCACTCAATGCGATTATAAATATGTCTCCCAGATCATTAAGGAATAATGTGTGCTGGTAGAAGCTGCCTCCTCCTCTTCCTCCTTCTCCCCCTCACCTGGATGCAGGTTTCTTTGCCGTCTTTCCATTGATTGAGGGGATTTGGGTAAAAGGCTGGACCGATTCAGTCAGAGCTACATCCAGTAAATTACTGAGCTGATCCTGGATCTGCTCCAGGACTCTCACCTTCACCCTCTGAAGGAGGACATGCAGGACAAAAAAGGTTTGTTTAAGCATTCTCAAACTTTAGCCTGCTCTATTAATTAACCCCCACACTCTAAATACAGAACACGATGCATTTTTTATTTTGCACAGATTTAAAATCATGGCCTCAGGCTGTATCCTGTTTTCCTTGCAGAGCTTTAGCTTCTGTTTCTAATATATGAAAGAGGAAGAACAGCACGATTGAGGCACTGAAAGTTAAGATGGCACACATTATGGGTTACCTGTTTGTGGTTGTGCCACTGTCTTAGATCCTCTTCCTGTGCAATATTATGGCCCCAGGCTGCAGAAAGAAGAACAGAAATTACAAAAGATTACCAGCCACTACAAAATAGGTTAATATCACACTTGAATTAATAATGAGGGCAAAATTAAGAAGGAAAGGTAAGAAATAAATGTGAGTCCCCAACACACTTCCTGCAATAATCCTACATAAGGCAACTTAAAAAAAGCTAAATTGTTTTTATCTTTTGCCTCATAAAAATTGTATGTATCCCCAGATCTACAGAAAAGTATGTAATTCATCATTACAGTGGAATTCTACAGTAAATCTTTACGTTGCTATCACCTTTTCCAAACAAAGACTGAATATATAATAGTAGTAGTAGTAGAAATATTTCTGTCTGTACACAAAAAAAACAAACCAAAAAACAAATATGCAGTTATTCCCAAAAAAACAACACAATATAACCCAAACAAAAATGAAAAGATGTTTAATATAAATGTATGAATGGGTAAATGTATTATTGACCATACCGTGGCTGGCGTTCTCATCTGACTGAGGGGCCTTGAGGTTTCGCTGATGCAGTCCGTTTGGTGGCTCGGCAGTCGTCATGGTTACCACTGGACTATCTGCTGACACTCACGTGGACGGTCCTGAGCACATCAAAGCTGTAGGTTAGTCTCATAAACACTCCTGTGTCCCCTGAGGATGAATGGTGGACATCAAAATTTGATACGAGTTCTGCTTTGTGATGTGTGACTGATCAGCGCTGCCTGGTTTGCACGCGCCCGATCTCGCCTGCTGTTTGTTGGTGAGACACGGATGACAGAGCATAAAAGCCTCACAGGTGGGTTTATTCGCAACAGTTTGGACGCATACATGGCTCTCTTCCCGACCATAATCCAAAGTAAATACAGGATGAAGACCCCCAATACGTGACGCCAGCTCCCTTGTCCCACACTGAGCAGGTCTAGGTGCTTTATAAATACTGTGAAAGAATCAAAATGCTCAATCCACAGAGAAATGCACACAGCCCATATCCAACACCTGACTTCTGTAACATCAACTATACAACTGTACAGTCCCCAGAACAGCCACGGTTACAAGGACTTCTGCCAAGCTGATGCAGAAACATGGTGGATGGTGCCTGCACAGGCCTGTGAGAGCTGACCAATCAGAGCAGACTGGGCTTGTTTTTGTTTTTCTTTTCAGGAGGAGGGCCTTAAAGAGACAGGCACCAAAACGGAGCATTCAGACAGAGGGTGAATAGAGGTGCTGCAGCAATGGACAATAAGAGAAAAGGAATGTGTTTTCTGAATATTAAAGCATTATGAAAATGTTCTAGCAGACACCCCCAAAAAGAGTATGAGCCTGAATAAGTATAAAGAATAATATATGACCTTTAATTTTGTCCTATTACTTTGGTCAATAAAATATCGATAAATAGTGAGAATCACGCATCCCAAATTCCTAAATTGACATTTTCAAATTTCTTTTTTCAACCTAAACACAAAGATATTCAATCTTTGATCTTCAAAAAAGCAGCCAATAATTTGGTGGTTTTACATCACCAAATTCATTTTGTGCTGGTCAGCTAATCAATCAATGAAGTAACTGTTTCATTAAGGCACTTAAAACATCAAAAACAAAGTATGAACCTGAACATCAGTATAATTTGGGGTCTTTGGATGCTGTTACATCACTGAACAGAGATCAAAACTTTTAACCCACAGAGAGCATAAAGCAAAAGTTGTAAGTTTAACAATGTGGACTTGAACTACAAACTGAGAGATTAAATGAGGTCACAGGCCCGTTGCTGGCAGGTTGCCTCATGCCGGAAGAGCATTAATATTCCTGATGGGCGTCAGTCCCAGGGTGGTGAGCTCACTCTTGTGAATCCCAAACTGATAAAGTGCATAAACTCCTTGTCTGAATGCAGACACAGATAAGTCAGGGGTTTTTGAACGGAGGTTACCTTCAGCGCTTTACCATAACAAGAAGGTTACTGCCAGTCAATGTAGCTCAACCCAAACAATGTAAACAAATGATAAAGCTGCTGTGACTGTCACCAGTGGAAGTTAACACACACTATAGATAAGATAACCAGAAGACTGACTGAGAGTTGCGACTTCAAAAGAGTGACCTCATTTTCTAATCCATGCTGTTTGATCACGTCTCAGGAGAAATGTCAATATAGCTGATTAGCTTTGCATAGATACACTGAAGATATACTGCATTTTTTTGGCTGGAGGATGATGAGATGGTAAAGAAAGAGTGGAAGAAAAACATGTTTTTGAGCAGGTTAACCCTTATTCTTTGGGTTAAGTTGAGGGCGAGGGATCATGCTTGGTCACAGCCTGTAACTTTCCTCCCTTTTACTTATATCACGAACAAATTAATCATTAGGCTCCTGGACGATGACGAAGGTGAATCAAAGCCGTACTCTGCCAGTACAACAGAGCAGCTTCTTTCCTTAAGCCGAGAGTCGAGTCAACACATCCCCAGCACTACGCCATAAAAACAGCTTCCATTTTATGACTGATCCAACCCAGATAAATTGGAATCTGACCCGGTGACAGGCATTAAGATCTTCTCACTGAGGGTCTTGTTTGCTTATGTAGGTCCTATAGAGGCAAAAGTATTAATTAGTCAATTGTTTGAATTTTGATTTACTCCACCAAAAAAACCCTTATCAACAGAATTAAGAATACATTTCAGGTAATCTCAATCTTATTTGACCTCTTAGACAAATAAAATGTCGTCATCACCTACAAGGTTTCTGATGTGTTGGTTTCCAACTTCCATTCCTCCATTTCAACTTAATTTGGCAGTTAAAGGGTAACTTCACCAAATTTCCACATTAAAGTATGTTCACAGGTCTTGGGGAGTACTACTGCACATGTGAAAAGAAAGTTGCATAAAGTCTTTTGTGGCTCCAGAGGAAGCTGAGTGTTACCTGATAAACTGCCTCCAGTGAAGTCACTCAGTGGCTAGGCTGTATTGTGGGTAATGTAGGCTTCAGGTTCTGAAAAGCAGTCCAGGTGTATGACACTCTTGGACTGATTATGGACATTTTAAAAACAAATGATCAAAATCGATACAGCAGAACCAGCGATGTGGTCTTTATTTCCCCATGCATTCTTCTTCCTTTAAGAAAACTGGCACCTACGTTACCCACAATGCAACAAATAACATGTAATTTCCTCTGGAGTCACAAAAGGTCTTACACTACCCTTTTAGGCAAATACAATAGTACTCAGCACCTGTGAACATACTTCAGTTTGCAAAATGGTGGAACTTGTATTGTTTGACGAGCAGCTCTTAATTAAATCAAAACTTCTCTCCGGAAAACACTTAAAAAACCACGTCATGACCCTTAACTTATCAATCCTGACTGGTGCCACACTTGTATTTGATTTCTTCCTCCCTCTACATTTACAGTACAAACTTTACTAATAATTCACATCTACCAGAGTGTTCATTGTTTTCAGTATTTTTGTTGTTTTCAAAACAACAAGTTGTACAAAAACTGTAAGAAAATAAAATCACATAAGTGACAGATGTCAGATACAGTTGTGTCAGGCAGATGTGACATCCATGATGAACACTGTCAGATTAATACTCACAGTCTTCCAGCTTCGGGCTCGGTCAGCAGTCCACACAGGTGAGATGCACTGTTTCAATCGATGAGTCCTATTGAGAGCGAGCTGCTGAAATGGTTTTTAAGTGAGTGTGAGTCACAGCTCTTGTGATCTCTGTCCTCTCCTTCCCTCTGCTGCTATTCTGCACTTTGCCCCTTTCTGGCTCCTGGCCTAGGGCAGGACAGGTCCTCATATGCCCCACCTCCCCCCTTCAGGTCCTCTTGTGGATGGAGGAGTGGTGGAGTTTGTCTTTAGGTCTCCTCTATTCATATCTATATCATGTCTTTAACTATTGATCTTTATGTACTTTCTTCCTGGCCAAGCTGAAAACGTGCATGTCAAGATTGAGAGATAAAAAAAAATGAATAATAAAAAAGCTGCTTTGACTTATCAGCTAGAAATATATCGTGTTTTGCTTTAGGTCAATGACTTTCTTTTGTTGGTTTGACGTTTGCTACGTGCAGAATGATGCTGGTACAAAGTGTGAATAGTGTGACTTGTACAAACAAACGAGGTGATGTTGTGACATAATTCGAGACAGCTTGTGTCCAGACAGTTGAATTTGTAGAGACTCTGGAATTTCCAACGAGGGGCAATTATTATTCAGATCAGTGTGTTTCTATACTGTGTGTTTAAAACATTGCCAGAGGGGATCTTTTGAGTTTTAAATAAATGTATTTGGAAATTTTCCTCTTTAAAGAAACATGTCTCAAAAGCTGTATAATCTCAGACTATTGAGAAAATAGTCTATGATACCTCCTTTTCTTTACAACAGTATTACTGTAATACTTCTCAGAAAGCCACAGCTACAACAGACCAATCAATCAAGATGTAATCAAACTCGATGAGTAGGATGATTGCAAAGGTCGTTTACCTTAGTGTCATTTGGTAATAAACAAATGACGAGATTGTACAATCACTTCTGGGTCCTAGTTTTCAAACGTGTGTAACTTGGACACGATTTTTGGACAACCTTGAAGCAAATATTTCAATGAACAAACAGTGCTGAACAGAACGTTTCATTTCAAAGCATTATTTTGCAAGTGGCGTTCAAGTGAACGGCTGATTTCCTAATGAGCAGCCAGGAAGCCAAGAATCAAAAGCTCATACAGCGCATGAGTTTTACATGGACAATCCACCTTTGGATGTTTATGTTAGGAGGCTGACTCTGAATCCTGGTTTGCCCTACTTATCGATTTGTTTTCAGTGAAAGTCACTGGGGCAAAGTTGAGTTTTCACCTCACAGTCGTTCAAAAAGCACATACAAGTTGCTTTCATCATAATCAGATTGAGTTCCTTCACTGAATTAAATGTTGTTTTTCTGTATCCTCATACATAAATACTAAATAGTCTCTGAAGTATAAATAATGATTATAAAGCAATCCAGAGTTGTTCCCTTGGATTTTTTTTGGTCTTGACTTGGGTCATGACTTTGACCCCAGTGTTACATGTTTGTCTCGCCTGGTTCTGCCAACATCTGACATTGATTTGTTGACAATAAACTGGAATACAGGAGAAAGAAACTTATATTTTGTTTTACAAACAAGCTGGAACCGTTTAGCGTCAGTAATATATTCTATGGACTTTCCTCTTGACTTAAAGGAATGTCAATAGAATAGAAAAATTGTGTCAAAATCCTGTTGATGATTCCGTGTTATGCAACAGTGTGAACGGTGTCTCAGTCTCAGATCACAGTGTCACATTCATATTTACCCGATGATCCAGGCTTTCAAGATGTAACATTGTTATGACGCAATTAGTTTTGTTTACAGTTAGCACCTACATTATGTCTAATAAATCTTTTTACCGACCTGGGATTTGTATCTATGACAGCAGTGTTGCACTGTGGGGGGCTCCAAATCGCACATAATGCCAATTTCTACATAATGATGCTTTAAAGATTCAACATGGTAGACTTGATCGCCTGTTGAATTCATACTAACAGCATATCAACAAAGTAACAGCTAACTGCTGCTAACTATAGTCGTTTAGCTGGTTAGTTCAGTTAGCCATGCAGTTAGTGGTCCTATTAGCTGACCGAGGCTGTAAAAATAAAAATCTGGATACAGCTCCGAAGGCAGATTCATTCACTGGGGGTAGTGACGCTTGAAAAAAATAAAAAAATCCACCATTTTACAGCTGCTTCTTTCACCTGTGAATCACATGACGCTGTAATGACATGGTTTGAAGAAGGTTGGCGTCTCCCTGGGGGCTTGGACTGTGTGACCTCTCAGACTATGAGCAATGCTGGTGTTAACACTGCTAGCACAGGAACTTTGGCGTGCTGGGGCTATCTGTTCAGGATGCTGACCTCAGCAGATGTCTCTGCTACACCATACATCTTCTACCTAATGTTAAAAAGGTTATTGCTTCACATTCTATTGATAATTGTAGTACATTTTTTAAGTTTCTACAGCACAATTCTTTCAAAGTCCCCCTTCAAGAAGATAAATTCATGGGAAAAAATAACCAAATTGTGAAAATACAGACTGTTTCTAATTTCGGTGTCAATATCTGTTTAGTTGCTTATGGATAATAAAAAAAAACAAAAACTCAAATAGTAAAAGTTGTGGAGTAATAAGACAGCGTAACACTGATTTGTACACAGGATCATCTTTATTGGAAGGAGTTTCATGAGATAACAGTACTGTTTCTCAGCAGCTACAGAAGAGAGTACTGCATGCACTAAGTCACACGCTATAAACAAACCAGCCAACGCACAAAAGTACAAACAAACACACACATTTTGCCTCTGTTTTTTTTTTTTAATTCCACCTTTCCATTCGTGTCATAGTTTCATTTCTGCATATTTAGGCTACAGTATCACATATTATTTACCTTGCCAGGATATTTTCAGATTTGTAACACTTAATGTCAGACGGACAGAACAAAAAGACTGAAAATAAATTCTACACTCAATCATCCGACGGATATACAACCATAGTGCACCTCAGGAGACGTTTGTTTTCCCTCGTGGTTTTCCCATTAACCCCAGATTGATAACAAAGGCCATTCAGTGATAATGTAAAGTTCAATGGCCCTTTTTTTTTACCTTTTAGAGGAAGTCAAACTGAATGCAGTATTTACTGTCGAGACTTGTGAAGGGGAACAGATAGGGGAATGTTTTAGGAAAATAATGTGATAAAGTGCTTCATGTATTTCTGATAGCCCTCAGTATGATCAAAGGGGAGGGTCTGTTGGTGAGGCTTTAGATTACAGCTCAGCTAATAACATTATAATTAGCACATATGGTGTATCAATAAAAAACTGCTTTAAGAATTATGATAAAATACTGAAGAACTTTTCTACTGGATCCTAAAATGTAGTCCACATTAAACCCTCCTAGGGTGAAATACAGAACAATTGTGCTCTGCTGTACCATCACAGGCGACGATATATACAATATAAGTTTTA
This sequence comes from Diplodus sargus, assembly GCA_903131615.1. Taxonomy (NCBI): domain Eukaryota; kingdom Metazoa; phylum Chordata; class Actinopteri; order Spariformes; family Sparidae; genus Diplodus; species Diplodus sargus. Next base: position 430,922 of record CAEMYA010000009.1, read on the forward strand.
TTCAATGACATACAGTATAATAGCTAGTGTGGTGAGCTGTGTTTTTAGGTGTGTACTCTATGAAGTCTAAAATTGCCAGATGGAATTTGGCTACACACTGTATACGCTGATCCAGTTAGTCAGTTGTTTGTACCCTGGAATTGAACAGGCTCATTAAAAAAAGTGCTTAAATTGTAATTTAAACACAAATGCCCATCAAGTAAAGTATTTTATTGGTACCCCATATGTATGTACAATGTAAACAGCAAGCTGTAATCTGAAGAGTTACTGCTCTGTTTTGCTGAACCGAGCGCAGAAAGTCAAGGAGTGAGGGGCTGCTAAGAAGACGCAGCTTCTGTCCCCTCATAAAACACACACAAATGCACACACAGACACACATCCAGTCCCTCCACTGACACCCTACACTCTCACATCCTGACTGTCTGATCAGGAGGTCGACAGAGAGAGCAGCTGACGGGCGGCGAGGAGCGACAGGCCATCACTGTGTGTAGACAGTCAATCAACTTATCTGCTCAGAGTGTACCCAATAATACAGTATACGTAATATATCTGTACTTTGGGTTTAAAAGTTAAACACCTCATTGGTCGATGAGTCACTATATCTGAGTGTTTGTCAGGGGGATAAGACAGGGCTGTATCAGCTGCTGATAACCTACAGTAACCCCTGGTTTATGTCTTCACCAGAGATCCTCTTCATGAGACTCACTACAATAAGGGCTTTGGTTTCAATCTGAGGTGGCTGACACAGAGCTGTAGGATACGTCATCTCATGAACAAATTCATGCTGGAAGAACAGCAACAGCGTTTTCATTCACTGACAAATTAAATCCAAATCATTCTGCAGTGTGAGAAACAATGTCAACATGATACATTTATACATCAATATAAATGAAAACGATTCACATTCAACAACTGCTGTAAATTAAGAATAAATAGCAGATAAATAACATTTTAAAATAAAGCAAATTATAATAGTAATATATATTTTTTAAAGTAGAACTAGCAGTATAAAAATAGTTGCTACACAATTCTTTTTTTTTTTTTTCACTGCCATGCTTTTGGTTGACATGACAATGACTGAATATCTCACAGACGATCCCTGACAGGCAGCTTTTGGAGGGAAGATTTACAGCTTAAAAGCCTCTCTATTACGAGAATGTCTGATTTTTTTTTTCAAACAATCGGGTCTCATTTGTTTTAGGCTTGACTTCATGGTTCAGGCAAAGTTGCTCATCAGGCCGGTTAAAACCAGTGCAGCATAGCAAAAGTCAGACATGTGGCGACTGATGTTAACCACTGAATATTTGCGTGTTTTATTTTGAACAGTCCTCTGACCAACTTCCTCTTTTAGTACAATGGTTCTTCCGGCTCTTGGTGAGACATTGCCACAGTCAGAGCCATCTGAAGATTTAAGATTTTTTTTATTTTTATGAAAAGTGTGATCTAAAACTTGCTCGAGGTGGGATATAAGGGTTATATGGTGTGTTCTTCTTCTTAAACTAATATCTGAAATATATCCTCCAAGGGTACCAAAATACAAAACTGTTACACATTGAAGGTTCTTGAGGAGTTGGATTCTGTACTGCATATACAAACTTAATTTACCTTTCTTTGATCATAGTAAAAAAGGTCAAATGTGTCTAAATTAAGGCTCTGCCAGGTTCGACTACAGCAGCTGTGAGTGTGTAGTTTAGTTAAGTGTGTGTTGGTCTACCTACTGTACGTGGCAACAGCAGCCCACAAGAATCAAATCATCATGGACTATATAGTTACTATGACTACTGGCACAGTTTCTAAAAATTCCTTTTATAATAAGTCTGAATGTTGCTTTCAGTTTGGATTGAAACAGTCTAATATAAGGAGAAGTCTGATGACCATGACTATTTTTCTTATTGTAAACAATTTCCATGAAAAGACAAAAACCAACAATGAACTGATCCTATAAAAAAATATTACAATCAGGGGTCCAACTGGGCTTAATCATGAATATGGTTGAGTTTGTTAATAACAATTTAACAAGATAAAAAAAACAAAACATAAATAAGGTAATAAAATCTGCCACTGGGATAAATGGGATATTTTTATGATTTTACAGACATGCGACTCTAAAGTCATTTGGTACAAGTGTCAAGCAAGTCAAGTTGAGCAGGTTCTTAGAACTCTTGGAACTGAGTCTACTCAAGTCCAAGTCACAATGAGTCATGTGCACACATCAGTAGTGAAGGAACAAGATCAAGTAATGACAGATGTAGGTATTCAACAAATGATAATAGAAAAAAAATGTAAACTTTCCCATTTTAAACAACCTTTGTGGCCATGCATGGATGGATTGCTGAGTTAACGAGGTGCACTTGAATGCATCACATCGTCCCTTTCCCCTGCGTGTGTGGGTGAGCGTGTCAGACAGACAGCAGAGGACGCAGGAGCAGTGTGCCTGCTGATTGCAACAAAACGGGGTAGTAACTCTCAGCATAGTTTTTTAATTACATGACAAGGCCCAAATTAACCCCGACTGCAAGCGGCTATTTCCTCTGTGCCAACAACTTCCATTGTTTCCAGAAACCCATCTCTGAGTCACACTGCTGCATTGGTTGAGATTATTCCTCATCACCATGAATACACCATCCTAAAACCTAACCAGAGCAGAAAACAGTGTATTTATCCACGGCTGAAAATAGTCCCAATAAGTCCACTATTTACTCCGGTTTTAGAAAAGTTTGCCAAAGATTACAGTGTCCAGAAACTTCTGGGTCAGGCCAGTTCCAGCATCAGACACAGAGGTACGTGTTGTTGGTTTTGGTCTTTTCATGAGACTTGATATCAATAACAAAAACTTTGAAGAAAGCCATATCACCCGTGAACACAGCAAATTTTTAAGACTGAACTTCCCATTTTTGTTGACCTACAGTGCTTCTCCTGCACCAGTGTTCAGACTGAGACTTTTCCTGATAATGTTGCCTCCCTCGCTCTCTTCCTCTTTTGTTTGTTTTCAGAGAAAAGCTGAAGACCAACATTCAAAAATCGACATGCACAGTCAGATGTGTTAATATTAGTAAAGTGGGCTTGAGGTTCACATGTTTTTCATGTTGTTTCACTTTTTTCAGATCCATACACATGTTTAACGATAACAACAATGTTGAAGATTGAATGTACTGGTTTTTTTTTTGTCCACTGTGATTCTCTCATCGAGACAAACAGCACACCATAGTGGTTACCGACAGCACTGCACCTTCTCTTCGCCGCCGTTATTTGTGGTCCCTTTGGGTTATTTTTTTCCCCCAGATCTTGGGGGAGTGTGTGCAGCAATATGGGTGTAAGCTGCCAGACCAGGAATCTGAGATGCAGTGCTTGCCATGGATCCTAGTGATACCCACATACACCCCACATCGTTGCACAGGAAGGAGAAGGGCATTGAAGAGGAGCAAGCAGGGGGAGGAAAAAGGGGGACAAGGGAGAGATAGAAGTCTGTTTACAGCAGGTGAGGATGGGAGAGGAAAGCTAAGCTGGGAGGACAGAGATCAGCTGCATGCAGATTTTACAGAGGAGGCCTCAGAAAAAACGTCTGCCTGGAGAGAGAGAGAGGGAGAAAGAGAGAGAGAGAGAGAAACAGAAAGTAAGGTCGACAGTCAGATCCATTTGAGAGAAACACGGAGGGAGCGAAAGATGGCAGGAAAGAAGGCATCTCAGCCAGTGAGTCATGCTAACATTGCCAGAAGGAACATGTCGCGAGTCATTTTGTTTCTGGTGTCTTCGCTGAGACTTACTTTTCTTTGGAAACTGCATGGAGCGCTCTGGGGCCAGATTTAGACTTCATAGGATGTAAAATTCACCGGCACCGTGCAAAACGTATATTTTCTCTACGGAAAACTTCATGCAAGTTTATAGAGCTTGAAAATTGAGAGTCTTATAATTTAATGTTTTATAGTCCTCAGTCTGCTGGTTTACTGTTTTATAGAGTTTACACATTACTAGTTTTACCTGAAGTAGTTTTAAATCAAATTTCTGCACCAGCTCTGCGTCCCTGTTGAAAAAAGGCAACCAAACAAACCCTGTGACAGCAAAAACAGTGGGACGAAATTAAAAAGAAACAGAGCCGGTGATTATTTAATCCACCTTTTTCTCCTGGGTCTTTCCCCGAGCAATGTTTTTAGAATGTTTAATCTTTTACCCTGATCATCTGAGACAGCTGCTGTTTGCTGGCTGTTTTTGTCGGTATTTTTAGTGCGGGATGCCCACAGAAAAAAAAGAAAAGAGAAAGAGTCAGTCCCTTCATGCTGGCAGATGGCAGGATTTCTACTGTAAACTCGACATAACAACCAAGAGCTGAGACCCCGTGATCTCTAAAGTCGTAGTGACATTTCAAAAGACAGCGTCTGCTCCCAACCCGATATATCTACCCTAATAATACATAATGGATAAATTAACTGCTGCAAAATGGACTATACTAAAAACACAAGGTATAGAAATGAAATAAATGGCTCTATTATTCCATCAATAAATCCTGCTTCAATGTTCCTGCTGCATTTCATTTGGTAGTGTTAGCAATGATTAGCAGGTCCATTTGATATAACGCCCAGGGCCCCGCTTCAACATGCAACCGATTCTATTCCCTCTCCTGTTATCTTGACATGTATCAGTAATCAAAACAAATGGTTTGCGTGCGCCCGACGCGAGAGCCCCGCAGGACTTGCAAATGCCTCTGCAATTTGCAAACAAACATGTGAGACACAACACTGCCTTCATTTGTGATCGTTGTGTAAGCCGAGATTGTACATTGTACTTTTGTGAAATGAGGCTGTGGCCAAAGGTTCTTAATGTAAATGAACGTAAATAATGTAAATTCATGTATCAAGCTAATCTTATTCATGTGGCCCAGAATCATAAAGCAGTATTTGCCTCAAGTGAGGATCCTCGATTCAGATAAGGAGCAGCCCCCTTATGAATTATAGAACTTTAACCTGGTTTGGTATCATTTGTAAATAATCACTGACATTCAATGTTACCACGCCTCTTAAAAATATTTTTAAGAGAATAAATGAGTACTTGCTGTAGTGTTGAAGTGCATTTTAAAAGCATTTCTAACTGGAAAAGCCTTCAGAATCACAGTTTAATGAAGTGAGACTTTGCTCAAAGGCACAATGTTTAATTTGATCGGAACTGTAAAGATTCCCATTGCATTTGATTATTAATGAATGCACATCAACTGAAAGTTAGCTGATTGCTGCGAGCTGCTCATGTCACCTCTGGTTTTTCAGGGAGTCTGTTCTTTATGCTTTCTGTAACACATATTACTCACAGAACAGATCAGGCGAATTCTTCTGTGCGTGTCGAACCTATTGTGGATATGTTTGTAAGCATTTGGTTGCTTGGTTACTTGCTAGATTTGCACTTTTAATGACTTAATTTTCATCTATGATTCATGAGCCCGTGTTGTGAAACAAATCGGCTGCGGAGCTGCTCCGTTTCTCTGTGCTCTTACCTGCTCAGGACTATTAGCTGGCTGAAGCCTCCGGCTGCAGGCTGTAGAGTTTGGCTGGGTCCTGATTGTCACATACGTCAGTTCTGGACACAGAATTCACATTCAGACACATGCTACCAAACACACCAGCGTTAAAGGCGGCCGCAGCACCGTCACCAGATTCATCCCCAGCAGCAGCAGCAGCAGCAGCAGCAGCAGTGGCAGTCACAGCAACAAGGGGGCAGCGGTGGAGCAGAGAGACGCAGCAGTGAGGGAAAGCAAATCAGTGACGTTAGAGTAATTGTTCTTAAAACACAGCAGGGATCAGTGCATGCGGCAGAGCCAATTTCTTTAACATGCCATTTGTCCGTAACTGACCATCATCCAACACACTAGAGGCCTTAAGTTAATTACTTCGAACTCTGCCATTAATTCTGAATATGACAGCTATTAAAAGTCAACATTTCAGACACCGATTTCAGCTGTTGTTAGAGGTTTTTCTACTAAGACAGCAAACAGCAGCAGGTGTTGTGCATTAGGCAAAGACAGTGCGCCGCTCTTACCTGTTGTCATTGATATCTGTGGTGTTTCCTGTGGACAGAAAGAGGTGCATGAGGAGGCAGGCAGGTGCTCAGTGCACACAGAGGGGTTGGTGACGTGTCAATTAGGGGAGAAGTGGGTTTGTCACAGACATATACGGGTTTAACTGAAACAGCACAAAGCCATTAGAGATAGATGGCTTTGGAACAAGCAGCTGCATAATGTGTCGGTTCTCAGACAGCAGGTCCTTAAACGTAAACGGCTGAACAGGGTGTTTGTCTGTGCATTTCAAAATGACCCATACGTGCATTTTATCTGCAGCCAAATCTACTTGGTTAAGGGAAAAGATCGAGTTCGTGGCCGTCGGATCAGGGTTAAACTACGGTAGATTAAGCTTAGACAAAGATGGTGATTATGGTAAAAAGAAAACAACTTTGCACCCTTTGTAACCATCCGACACCTCCTCCTGAAGAAAAATATGCTACTACACATATACACAGGTAATATCACGCCGTTTAAACAAATGTTGTTGTTATTCTGGAGAGGTTTTTATTTGAACGCATGCAGGAGGTTGCTTGTCAGGTAAATGTAAACATGGGCGATTTTATACTGTTTGAACAAACGGTGTTTGAACAGCCATTTTTCTGATGCGGACAGGTTTTACTTCTACCACTATTACAGTACGTCCAATAGAGTGAATAATACAAATAAGAAGCTTTAAAAGTAAGTCCTCCCACTCAGAAAGCTTCCTATCATAAAGAACAAAGGCAATTGTTATAGGTAGACCACTAGCGCTGCAGAACAGCCCCTTACATGGAAAAAAGGGACCTTGCGGATGGCTCTTTTTGTAGTTCCTGGATCAAAATCACATTCTATGGAGCCACATTAAGTGCTCATAACTAACCCATGTTCCAGATATTCAGATATTCCAGATATAAGTCTAATAGGTCGATGCTTTCCCCAAACTACTCTGATAAGGATTTATCTCACAAAATATCCACTCATTTGTGCAACATAACATACTGACACACAGGCACATCAAGGAGTTTCAGCTGTTTCTCCAGCATTTGACTTTGTGCATTTATTCTTTGTGATTCATGGAAGACATTTTACTTCAGCTTGATGAGATGGCTACTATCAGTAACCTCACGTTTGACTGGATTATGAAGCTGTTCAATTTAATCTCTTTTAAAAGAAATGGCTGTCACAGTTTGTAAAAAAAAATCTTATCCTAACAGGAGCTGTCAAGGCTTCACCTCAACAGACTGAAACGATGGGAGAAGTCAAACATTTGGGGTACATGCGAGCTGCGCAGAGCTTCTTGGCTTTCAGATTCACACTTCGCCATAAGCTCTTATTGAAATTCATGACACTGAGTAGAATTATATCCCCGGGTGAAAAGTAGTAGTGACGCACCAGAAGGAAATATTCCTCCAAGTTTGACTTAGAATATATTAGTGTACAAGTACTTTCATTCCTAAATGCCATATGTTTTGGGGGGAATGTACTAAATAAAACATTGTAAACAAAATCAAATGGAATTAAATAAATCTAACTAATTCCATTCCCAACAGTGCAAATGAAGAGATCATTTGCAGAAATAGATTAAATCCATTCTTAAAGGAGAAATATTATGCTCATTTTATGGTTCATAATTTTATTTTGAGTCACTCACACTTTCCTCACCCAGCGCTGTAGCCCTGCCATAAACACTCTCTTTTTAGCTCCTGTCTCTTTAAATACCCAGTCTGTTCTGATTGGCCAGCTCACACAAGCCTGACTCAACAACACGAACAACAACAGAGCAGCTGTGCTCAATCAATTCTCACGTGCCAAACCAGCCTCAAGGCATTAGTTATGTAAATGTGTGATATGGCGACATAATGTGATGTCACAAAGTCACCGAATTACAGGCGGGACTACAGACGAGGCGTTTCAGGAACAGTCTTTAGTGTGGGAGAGAGGAGCTTCTGTGGGTGTGGACTTTGACCTTTGAACTTGAAAGATTTTTTACATGCACCCGAACAAATATACAAACAGTGAAGAAAAGGAAAACGATGAAAAAGCACAATAGGTCTCCTTTAACATTCATAAACCATCACCAGTTTTATGTATTTCCCTTGACAAAGCTGGATTTAGGAAAAGTAAAAAAAAAAATCTAAAAAAAATTGAGATAATAAAAACAAACTCTGCATCATGATTTGAGATTCCCTGGAGTGTACAGTAAAAACAAGTATTTAGTCAAATAAATCAAAACAGAGGTAGGTGTTTTTGTAAATGAACTCAATCTCAAATCTCATCTAAACTGCTGTCAGTATTGAGTATTTTGACCATTTATATACCAAAAAATAGACAAATACTGCATCAGTGCTTCTCCCTCATTGTTTGAAAATAAAACCAGCCTTTAAAGGTTCATTGCACGGCATCAATGATATTTAATAAAAGGCAGGTGGCGTCAAAGCTGATTGATATATTCCCTTTAGCACTGTTTCTGACTTTCTAACTAATCTAACGCATTGGTAGTTTAAAAATATTCTTAAAATGAAAAAAACAAAGAAACACCAGATTGACTGATAATCCTTTGACAACATGGATAGAAAAAACAAGTTATAGGAAAAGTTAAAAAAAATGTGATATCTCAGTAAAAAAAACCAAAAAAAAACAAAACATCAGTTTGACTGATATTTGAGTTCACAATAAAAAAAACAGTATAATTATTTGGGAAAATACATTTAAAATGGAGATAATTGTTTATGCACATGAACCCATCAAGTAGCTACAAATCCCATTTGAACTGCTGTCAGTGTTGAGTGTTTAAAGTGTTTTCATTGCCAAAAAAAGGCGAATATCAGTGTTTTTCCCTGAATGTTTGCAGGGTTGAATTCCCCTTTGCACCTGCATCATGGGGACCCAGCTGGGTTGAATTCTGTAAAAGGTTCACTGCACAGCATCAGTGATATTTAATAAAAGGCAGGTGCCGTCACAGCAGATTGATATATTGCCTCTAACACCTTTTCAGACTTTTATTGATACTCCTGGAGAATCGAAGAGGTGTGGTGTTGTTACACAACTCTACAACTGTCATCGCTTGGTCACAAGCTGAGGTGTGCCTGTCCGGTTGGCTATCTGCCTGGCTGAGTAATGGGACTGCAAGCCTAATCTATCTCCTCCAGGCTCTGCTGCTGATGGGAGCAGACACACACTCCCACACACAAACACGGAGATGCACAAAGACTTGAGTAGCAGCATTATCCCGTAATAACAAAGAGAATTCCCACAGTGATATTTTTTAAAATGATAGGCTGTGTCTCATAAATATATGGACACTTTATCCAAAGACTGTTGACCTATGCTGAAACCTTCCTCCTCGCTCATCAGAGCCTCAGAATTACAGTTAAGACTGCTGACTACAAACCCATTACAAGAAGCCCAAAAAAAACAGCCGGCAAAATTGTTATCATAGCAGCGGGGCAATCACTCCAAACTGGTTTAAGAGCCGCCCCTCTACATAAAACAACATTCAAACGTAATGGCTGCCGTGATTGCATAATGGCAGCCACTAAAAAGAAACGGTGATAATGAGAAATGAATTTACCCCCGCTGATCTCGATCATAATATTTCTCGTTATTTTTAACAGGCGGCGTCAGAACAGGGCTCACCATTTTCTGAATCGAGCATCTCTGCAGTGTTCATGGCTGCTTGGCTCGGCGCTTCAGCTGGAAGCCTGCAAACGGCAGAGACAGATGTTTATGTAAATGTACCTGTGGGATTTGTGTTTTTAAATCTCGATCTTTAAGCCGACACAGAGTTAAACAAAACAAAATAAAATAGCGGTAAACCAAATGAAAGCTTTATTGTACCCGGAGGCTCGGGCAGCCTCAAAATAATAAATCAATGCTTAAAACACAATGCTTGTTCAGGCACACTGAACTTTAAAACGCTTGGCTATTTAAGCTTTTAAAAATCAGTGTACTTTAATTCAGAACGCAGATTATTTACACAGTTGGACTAAAAGACAAGCACCAGACAAAGCTAGTGGAGGCTGGGTTAAAGTTGTTCATCATACTGTCTCAGAGAAGCTAGTAAGCGGACCTTGAGTCAAGATTAGTCTGTCACTCTACAATCTCCAAGATCAAGAATGGTAGATGTGGTTGAAAGCACAAGAAAAAAGCTAATAAGATGACCTTGAGTTAAGATTAGATGGTCGTACTTATCCATACGTATCACCTGCAGTCAACTACTCCATGGTGTAACTGGGTTTTACTCACATGTTGTCCGGAGTGTCGTTGTCGTGTGAGTCAGTGCTTTTGGAGTCGTGGTGTTTGGTGGGGCTGTTCTGGTTGGAGTCGGCCTCGGGTAGCCGGGGCTCACCCTCTGGCGTTGCGGGAGCAGCAGGAGTGGCAGGAGATGCAGGAGTGGGAGCAGCAGGAGCAGCAGGAGCAGCAGGAGCAGCAGGAGCAGCTGCTTCCTGGTTGTTGCTGTTGTGGAAACTGGCTTTGCAGAAGGCAACGGGGTGATCGCTGAAGCCACGGATGAAGAAGGGGTTGGTGGGAGAGCACATCGGGTAGTGGCCGGGACGGATAGGCTTGGCTGAAAGTGAGACAGGAACAGTATTGATCTATTGAGTGACCTATTCATCCAGAAAAGACAAAAATATGTATTTGCCCCCAATTGATAGTGCTAAAAAGACTTTAGTACAAAATAACACAATTTTACTATGACTATAACACAAACACCTGCTCTGTAAATGACTTGTCCTCTGTTCTCCTGAAAGAAAAATCCGAAACCATATTTTTTATAGTTGCTATCAGCGCAGTAGCAGTGAAGAGAGGGATGGGGCTGGGATTTTTCGGTTGGATACTTTCAGCTTGCTCTAGCTGGTTTTACCAGCCTTACAAAACCCCAGCATTATTTGACAACTTGGTCCCTGTGGTGGAAACATACGGAGTTCCTCCGAAGGTTCCTCGTCCGTGAGGAAAGTTCCTGCAGTTGAACATAAACACACGTCTTGTCCTGCACCATGGCTTGTTGACCAACCAAACAAACACTCACTGAAAAGTGCACTGATAAGCCCTTTTCGACCAGGGGCTCTAAAAGTTCCGATGACAAAATGACAATTTAGGGAGCCAGCATATGAGTATGGGCTGCTCAGGTAATCCCACAAATTTGACATAGGATTTGCAATTGATTGATTTTCTTGAAAGGTCCCTTTCTCCTTAAAAAGACTCTCACTCACAATTTGTAGTGATTTACAAGCGTTTATCTCCTTTTTATTGGCCCTACGTGAGCAGATTGTAAGGTGACGTAAAAAAATAAGACGTGAGGGACTCGGGACAGTCCAAAGGTTGTGTGACTTATACCCGTTTTCGACTACCTTTTGTCAGTGCAGCAGCATGTATCGTTAGCTAAGAAATGGAATCTGCTAAAATAAAAAATAACGACCAGCCAGCACAACACAGAAGTTTCCACAGAGCCTCTTTAACAAAACGTTCTTTGTTTCACGGTGGCTTTTCCTTTTCACTTCCACATTAAGCTGCCAAGTTGTACACCGAAAACACTAAGTTTGGTTAGCAGCAGTAGCACTCATGACGAAATGTAATTCCAGCAACATTAGTAAGGTGCCACTAGTTGCCATGCAACCTGAAGACAGATGTTTGTGGGTATGCTTGTATACTGAAGACTGAAAGTTAATGCTATCTATCTATAACACAGGCATTTCATGTCAAGAAAATGTTCCTGAGGGACGCGGCTGGCCCCACGGAGCTGCACTTTGAGAAACTATGATTAATATGCTGGTGACTCACAACACACTGTCTGCCTATAACACGCAGGCTACAATGTAAGTTTGTTTACTTTGTGTCTCGTCCCCTACAGCATAACACTGGCACTCTGGCAGCCTGTCAGCCGCTGTCAATCAAAACACAGACTCAGGCTCACCTCTCCAGACAGCTGAGACGACAAGGCACGGTTCTGTTACTTCCCCAAAGACATTTTTTTCCCACTTAAAACAATACAATCAAGACCTTATTATTTCAATTGCAAAAAGGGGACGACTGAACGTGATGTCTGCCGGACTTCGATAAATATAAAACCAACATCCTAGTTATTCTCTGGTGCTTTGGTTTGATCCTCAAATGAAAATCATTATTCTAGAGGCACTTCTGAATCAATAGCTCATTCTCTCACAGCGGCATATGCGTCTTCCATTTCTTTCACACAGAATATGAATGTCTAAGTGCAATTATCTCCTTTTGACATGGTGATGAAGTGAGTCTTGGTGATGAAAATGGATTACACTGCTTTTCTAATAAAATGTATTTCTCTCAGAAGAGTGAGCTCATTTTGTAAATCCGTACATAAGAAATATCTATGCCAATCATCAGTCAGAGTATGTATGTATATATGTTGGCTATCTATTCACTGTATATGTTTCATAATGTCGAGCTTTTTGTTCTGCTTATAAATATAGCCACAACTGATGGTATCAAACATATGTTGCCCTCAAACGTGTCTATGTTTTCCACAGTGATGAAACAGTCTTTGGTATTTTTAGCTCTTGAATAAAGAAGAAGATTAAGGCTGGAAACCTGTCTCACAGCTCGGTCATGCACGAGGAGGAGGAGGTGTGGGGATATGTGCTGTTCTGGTAACAGGAGGGAATGAGATGACAGATGATGAAGCATGAGGGAAAAACAAATTCAACCATGGATGTTTCCTGTGAGGAAATCACACTGCAGAGACGTAAGAGAAAGAGACAGCTGCACCATTTTTATCACGGTGAAATGCAAAGACAAACGTTGGCCAGGAAGCAGATGAAATGGTGTGGCCAGACAGACGAGACTGTTAACATGTGCAGCCTTAACTGCGAAATGATGGAGGGGATTTACATTTTACATGGTTTTAATTTCTACAAAAGTTCCTATGCACCAATATATTGGCTGTATATTCGCCCTGTTGTGCTCCATCTGATATGTGACACCACTGTTGTGCTGACACATTCAGGAGCTGTTGGCTCGTGTCATCACTGCCATATGCTTGTACAAGGCGGCTTTGTACTGAAAAAATCTTATAATTAAATAGGTAGTTGAATAGCAGGAAAAAGAGGCTATTGAAACAGTTTTGCTTATAAAAAAACATTATAAGCAAAATTGTACCGTGCTTAAGGACTTTGAAACTAGTTATTAGCAGCTGTGGCTTCGTCGGCTGGAAATGTTTTCAGTTTGTGTGTCTGCAAAGGTGCCGTAACTAAGGAAGCAGGAAATAGGAAAGGAGGTATTTGCACTCTACATTACAACCCTGGCCCACCTTTGTTATAAGCTGCAGATCATTGTATCCCAGTTCCAATCATTCCTGTCCACTTTAGTGCAGTTAGCACTGTTTTCACCCAGTTGGGAGAAGCAAAGGTCGAAGATTGCTGTGATCTTATCTAATAATGTAGTCATTTTGATGGACTGGGGTAATCCCATCGCAAGAAGGTCTCTAATTCTTTTATAATGAAAATTCCTCTCCATCACTATTGGCATTGACTATCAGGAACAAATTGTTATTTTAAAGACCGGTCTTGGTATCAGCTCAGAATTTCACAATCACTTCATTCCTAAGAGCCTTTTACACAAATCTTAACAGTGTGTTGAGACAGTTTTCTTTATTCAAGATTTTCCCTTTAACGTTACTGCGACCTTATTGTTTATATTCTAGAGAAATATACACTGTTTACTGGGGGTCAGCGACGTCAGTTTTGATGGATATCTTTTAGTTGGCTGTAGAGGAAAATAGACATTACCACTGAGAAATGTGATAATTAAATGTACATATGATAAAATCTACACAATTTCAGTGAACTCAGATGAGCACAATTTTCTGAGACATGTACTGTCCTTTGTTTAGTAAACGAGGAAGATAAATTTAGATTCACTGGTTCACATATTTACCTAATTTGGAGAAATGAGTTGGGGCTTTTTTGCAGGTGTTGTGCTGCACATTAAATTACTGAAGTGACCGCATCGACTGTTTTGAGAAATACTTTGAAAAAATAAAAATCAGACAGGAGGGGCTTGTACAGTTGTGTATATGATTTGATTGTGCACTGAATTATGAGAAAGCAATCAATGTCCTGAACATGAACGTAATAAAAAAAACACTGGGATATTGCATGTTAAAACCCACAGATCAAATGCTAATGGATGGATGCAATGGATCACTGCCTACCTACAGATTACAGGACCCTGCTTTGTTTCCAGCACTTTATCCGATTACGCAGCTCTTGTTCAAATGACACGTGCAGTCATGTAATGCAGCTTGTAGATGGCCGCTGGTGGCAGCTCACCTGTTTTTTCGAAACAAGCGGAATCTGTGAGCGAGGTGCATGTGTTACCTATCTGTGCAGCATGAGGCCGGCGGAACGGATTGCGAGCCCTCATCACATCTTTGATGCGCTCCACTTCCTGCTGGTAGCGGTGGCGGTCCTTCATGGCTCCCTCCTTCGCCTCCTTCAGCGCACCCTCCAGCGCCTTAACTCGCTCAGCTGTAGATCGAAGACGTTTCTCCAGCTTTGGAAGCTCACAGCGAAGATCTGCATTGTCACGTACCAGCTGTCACACACACACACACACACACACACACACACACACACACACACACACACACACACACACACACACACACAGAGGAACACAAACAGTATGCCCAAGGATTAAGTGAACATGTCAGTGACCTTGTGATATAACCTCTTATATAAAAGGGACATTGATGAGAAGCAGTATATAAAAAGAGTTATATATATATATATATATATTATATTTTCTCTGGACATTTTTTCTGTCAGGGAAAACCTTAACACAGTACAGTTTATGAGGAACTTGAATCCCTTCATAATGCCACAGATACAATTTTTAAGACCTCGGTATGTTGTTTCCCTTTTTTACCATTGTGTTTTCTTTTCCTGCCAAGAAAAGTGAAACAATGCTGAGTACAGTAAACAATGGGAGTGGGAAAGTGGCCACTAACCCTGTTGGTTTGAACTGGAACATTGTCTGTCAGTTGGAGCCAAATAGGTGCAGTGAGGTGGAACGGAGAAGAGTCAAGTGTGATCTGATGGGAAAAGACGACCTATACTGTCTTTTGTGTCCAGGAAACAAGCCTGACTACCACAAATTGAAGGTTTACCCTCCTGAAAAAGCTACATAGAGCAGTTTTTACAACTCGTGTGCACCAGTGGGTGCCAGCACAGTAATGCTCATCATCCATACATGGTGTCCTTCACTTACATCTGTACAATGTAAAGCTAAAGTCTTGTAACAGTTGCTGCAGCATTTCGGTTGAGGTTTGGGGGGGTTTTTGGCTTTCAGCAAGCGAAAGCAAAGAGTTGGATTTGAGACCAACAAGGTGGTCTTCATTCTTGAAGTCTTTTTGTCTTTTAAAACCAAAAGATGCAGCTGAATATTGTCAGTAATCGAAGCCAAAATGAGCCCCCTAAGGCCAGAGAGTGGAAAACATACACTGGTAGTTGGCAGATGGTGAGGACTGCAGGTCTAAAGGGGGTTTTGCCCCCTAATTTTGTCCCCCAGTGGCTTTCCCACTTCCATTAAATAGCCTGAGTTTCTCTGCAGTACCACCAAGTCAGCATAACAAACCAATAAATCAACAAACCAACCACAAACTTATATCAATTTCAGTGCTGCATCTTCCTCATAAACACCAATTGAATGGTGCCTTTGACCTGAACTAATGAAGTGATTCCCTTCTTTTAATACATGCTACTTTATTGACATTAAAAGCTGTCGTAAGTGATGTTTTGGCTGACTTCCTGTCCGTTCTGTACTTGGCAACCCTCTCCCTCCTGCCTACTTCTCCACATGAACACAGAGCGGTAATCACCAGACAAAGCAGCAAACAGGAGGATCCTGCTCTCTGTGCGTTCATGAGCAGACAGGACCGCCTCTTCATGGGACTCACTGTCCTGATTGGATAAAGTGGGCAAACTGCTGCATGAGCAGGGGGAGGAGAGACGCAGGTTACTGACCAAACACTGTAGAAGTGATTACTGTCCGAATATTAAACACTAATTTTAACTTACAGCAGCTTTAACCAACAAAACACCTCCTACACATCTTGAGCTTTATTACTGATCACATAATAGTCCGATCTCTGCAAAGCGATAAAAAGCAGCTTAGGCGCAGTGACATCAATTTAAAATAGCCAGCCCCCCATGGCACATAATGTAAATCACGACGATCGTTGCTTCCGGATAATATTCTCGGTGATAGATATACTCATGCGGCAAAGTCAACGCGGAGATTTTCATCCATCTGTTATCTTTAACCGCTTATCTTGTTGAGGGTCCAAGGGGGCTGAAGCCAATCCTAGCTGACAGCGTTCGAGATGCAGGGCGTAAGGACAGGTCGCCAGTTCATCACAGGATGAGCACGGAGACAGTCAACCCTTTCTACCCACATTCACACAATTTGAGTCGCCATTTAACTCAGACCTGCATGTAGCTGGACCCTGAGACTAAGCCAGAACGTCCGGAGGGAGCCCGGACACAGGCAGATACATGCCAGCTCTGCCCAGAGATGAAAGAAAACTGCTGCACACAGCATGTTTCCTCTAAGTGGGGAAGGTAAACGTGAAAAATCCAATGACCGAGCAGCTTAAACACTGAGACTCTGCAGCTACATGATCATGCAAACTAATCCACACCCTGCAGAGATACTGAGTAGACCTGAGGGTTTAGCAAACAGGGTGAAGTTATCTAACAGAGCAAAGCAGGCAAAGGATTGTGGGAATAACAATGGAAGCCATCGGAGGCTTGGCAGCTCTAGTTTATTGTTTGGCGCAGAGTAATTCTGAAAGAAAAAACAATAAATGGAGGATGGCTTTCCCACAGGAGGTAAGTGATGTTATCAGGGAACTCACGACAGCTGTGTGTGTGCGTGTGTGTGTGTGTGTGTATGTGTGTTTGTGTGTGTTTGTGTGCAGATGGATGGATTGACGGGAAGACATTACGACATCCGTACAGGGAATGAGGAACTCATACATAGTCCCGGTGCACTGTCCACTGCCTGTCTTTGGGAGCCTTATCACTGGGAGTTTGCTGATTTATGACCATGACTTTCATCTTCCATTCCCACAGTATCAGCAGGTGGTGGATGGGATTGAGAATCCCAGCAGCAGCCACTTTAGGATTGGTTTTTCTGCCTGACATACTGCTGCAGTGCAGCTCGCACCAATCTGCCAGCCGGAGTATTTGTGCCAGTCCGCAGAACATTCAGCACATCAACACTTAGTCCACTGCTTCAGTCCATTTAGGAGTATTAAAGAAAGATGTGACGAGCGTGTGTGTGTTTTATGTCCAATCGTTTTGAGCGCAAGGTCGCTTCTAAGAGCTGTTTGTCAAGCGGATAGAGGGGAAAGACTCAGCGCGTTTGTGCGCACATGCACGATGGATTCATTTGTGTTCATCGAATGTGTTTTATGTGTTTCTTCCTTTCCCTGGAGCCAGAGGGGTTTAACACCTCCGTTGGCTCTGATTTCAAGGAGACTTTCATGTGAAGTTGCTCTAGTGAGATGATTAATGGCGCTAGCATTACTTTTGCCCATAGGAGAGCAGTGACAAACGGCGCACACCACGCTGTATTTTAATTTGGATTGCTCTCTTTGTCCTCCTTTCATATTCTACCAGGCGAAGGCATTCCTGCGGCGCCACGACGCAGTGAGAATCAGGCTTCCAGACCCAAAGAAAACCGGATTATTTATCTCAATTTTTAAAGAAATGCTGTTTCCTTCACTATAATTTATATCAGCTGCTGCTTACTGTTACCTGTTTGTGAACCTTTGTAAGCTGCTCCAGGTTGTTTTCAAGAAAGGAAATCTTCTGTTTCTGGGTGATATATCCCCCGCTATCATCAGGCTCCATCCCTGCATGCTGTTGACAGAAACAGAAGAGATCTTTTAGAAAACGTGGTAATGCATCATATTACGGTCTTTGTAGGCACCATAAGTCATTAGAACTACATACCGTATATACAGTCTTAATAATAACATCATAAACATGTTTATTGTTGGATTTAATTCATAAGGGCTTGATTATAGTTTATAGACTGTGTCATCCACAAAACTTTTCTGGAGCTTCACACATGAAACACAAAAACACAACTGAAGATTAAATATGAAATGGTTCCATACAGCTCTTCCAGTGTAAACAAAGTCTCCGGAAGTCCCAACATCCCAAATCCATTTTGAAAAGACGTTATTTATGCCCTTTTTAAAGCCACATTTTTCACTTTAGCTGCCAATCTAAAAACCTTCCCGTCTGAAGCCGGTGCACCACCTCGACAGGGTGTAAGTAATGTCTTTTCAAATCAATTTGGGATCTAGGGGCTTCCAGAGATTTGGATTATGTCAGATAAGCTGTATGGAGACATTTTATTTGTTTTATTTTATTGGTTGTTTTGTCCCTGGTAGATGTTTTGCTGTGAAGCTCCAGAAATGTTATAAGACTTTAAAATAAAATCAAACTTTCCATCAGCATGGGGGTGAGTAGATAGTGACTGAAGTTTTATTTTTAGGCTAGGTTTAGGATAAGTGGTCTTATACGTGCTTATAAATGCCTTATAGTCTAACTATAAGCATGTTTGAGCCTCAAGCTGGCAAAGCAACAGGAAATCAGAGACTGTTGTCAGAGACCACAGCGTCTCGGATGAAGCTGTGGCAGCTGTTCCAGGCCACAGAGCGCTGGACCACAGCGGGACGAGGAGAGGCGGACTCTGTGTTTATAACAGTGATGCTTGGTGCTCACAGTCAAAGTGCACAGTTGATGTGAAGTCGTTGAACATATTATCATCACCATCTTGTTGCTGCTGTTTATATTCTCCTCAATGCAGATTCAAAAGATGCACAAGTTTTATAGGTATATTTGTATATGAACGAATAAATTACAACACATACCATTGTTAATAAACACCTAAAATTACCTAACTAATTAATGATTTACCAAGAATACAAAGCGTTTTAAAGACATTGCTATCACAAACACCATTTCCACACAATCTGGCTAAAAAAGTGGATTTCGTGTCCATCTTACTTTTCTGACTCGAGTCGTGAGGTCTTGAACAAAAAGCTTGCGGAGGTTGTGCAGGGTGTGCAGCTCACGAGCCTTCAGTATGAGACGAGAGAGAAAATCATGCCGTCACTGCAGTCCCACAGTATTTAGTGGATCAGTAGCCTCTGAGGGAGACAATTGAATCGTGAAAGAAAATGATGACTTACAACAGTCTCCTCCAGCCCTTTGAGGTCCTGTTTTGACTGCTCGTGCCGCTCGTGGAGAAATCTGCGGATAGATCAATGAAGTCAGGCGGGCAGACATGAAATCTAAACTGAAATAACACATTCATGCAAGAATAATTCATGAAAAAGAACAAACGCAGCATGGGCCGGCTGTCCCACTCGTGGGCTGTTACCCATCTGCCAATCTGATGCAATTCGCTGCAAAGGTCAGTCCAAAAAAGAGCCTATTAGCAGACAGCTGCTACCTTATCCCAAAACTCCATCATGGAAATGAAAAAGATTTACATACAAAGAGACCAGGCGAGAAAGAGGGAGGTTTAAAGGGTTAACACTGAGGTAATTTTAGCCTCTAAATGTATAAGTGTATACTCCACAGAGAGAGAGACACACATGCTGTAAGTAAAACGACAGTCAGACGTGCAGAGCGGGAGGAAAATATATAGAGAAAAGTAAGACAAATGACAGAGACAAATGGGAGACGTGAATCAAAAGAGGCAGCTCGCCTTCAGGCCTCCATATGGTGGAGTGTTTGAAAGCCGGCCAGGACAGTAAAACAAGAGACTCACGTCAGTTCCTCCAGCTGCCGGCTCTTGTGATGCTCTTGGCTCCTGAGACACTCATAGTCACAGTGGAGTTGCTCCAGCTCGAGCTGCTGCTTCTGGTTACAACTGAAACGGAAACAGGTTCAAAATATTCTCACTGAAATAAACACTTTGTTTTTGAGGTCAAAGAATGTGCATGTAATACAATGAATAACATCTGGTCGGCTTGAATGTAACTTTATAAACTCTCATGTCCTTAATATTGATTCAACTTCTGTTACTCAGAGCCGGTTACAGTTGCAATCAATTAGTCGATCGAAAGAAAATCAATGGCCGACTATTTTGAAAATCGGTTTCATGTCTCAGTCATCTTTCAAGGAATAGTCTCAAACATTTGCTCATCCCATTTTCTTAAACATGAGGATTTGCGGTGAAGTAAAAGAGGAGTTTGGGGGTTTTGGACTGTTGGTTGGACCAATAAGCAATTTGCAATAAGACTTTGGACTTAAATTAGCATTTCTGACATTTCTTTTATATTTAGACTAAACAAGTGTAATGACTTGGGTTTTTTGGTTACTTGTTTCCTGTTTTATTCAGTAGATTAAATCCTTGTGTGTCATGTTTTACTTTCTACCTCCCGTCTTTCCCCTTACTCTTTGTTGGTTCATCTGCATCTCTGTCTGTGCCTGTTCCCCCGGTCCTCGTGTGTCCTTCATGTTCCTGCTTTGTTCTCTGTGGCTTCTGGTTCGTCCTCAGTTTTGTTTTTCTCTCTTGTTTTTTCCCTTGACCCTCACTTGCCTGTCTCTTTGTTGTTTGCTGTTTGGATTTTGGTTCAGGTCATCACTCAAACTCACTTTTTATTATGTCTTCATGCCTGCCTCTCTGTCTGCCGTCATTAATACTCACATCAGCCGGTCACATCCGATAGCGCCGCAATTCACCTGCATTTTTTCATCATCTTTCTGCTGACTTTTAAAAAAAATATTATTCTCTCTGTGCCTTAAGAACATTCATGCTGCTGATTTGCACACACCCTCCACCTCCTCATCTCTGCCCAGTCTTCAGAGATTCACCAGATTCATAATTTCATCAGCCTATCAGTCTTGGATGAGTCATCAGCCACCACGACTCTCTGGAATCCATAGGTTGATTTTCCTTGCTGGGCAGGCAGGTAGAGTCTATGCACCAAGGACTTTCTAATAAGACCCAATTATCACATATCATCTGCTGGGATAAATATTATCTTCACTGCATTCGCCTGTCTCTCCTGATTGAACAAGAGATGTTACAGGACAGCAGGGTTAGAAAAATGCCACTGAACGGGATTAATCGCTTGTATGGTGACAGGGGTTTTTTTGGTTTGTTTTTCCTTAGAGTAGCCCAATAATCACCTCACTGTCACAGGAGCAGAATAATGTTTTTTTTCCCCTGACTACGAGGTGCAAAGCTCCGGCTCAGTCAGTGGCGTGCACAGACTTTTAAAGCACCGGTAGCAAAAATGATGAAGAGGCACCATCTCTGCATGCAGAGTAAAGATTTATTTTAGAGCCGCACTAGTAAGACGAGTATTTTGGCTGATGACAGGGGTAGTTGAGTGGCTCAAGGTGAAACTGAAGCATGAAAGCGTCCCATTAAGGTGCGCATACAAGTAGAATCTGGCAAAAAGCTGCACACTTCTACTTCTACTGAGCTGCTCCTGCGCCTTAAATTTGAACCATTTTAGAGATTTTGATGTCCTTGATTCTTGGCAGAACATTTATTGCATGCACCCACTTTTCCCGCTTCAACAATCAGAGGAGGGCCACTGCGCTCCGATTTCAGACGTTTTCTACCTCACTGACATCCATCCATCCATTTTTAAAGCTCCTTATCCAAATCAGGCTACGCCAGCAGGACAAGCAGAGCAGCCCCAAATGTCTTTTCATTCATAATTCTCTGCAGCTGCTCCCTGGGTGTTACCAGACACTCCCAGACCAGCTGGGATATGTACTTTAGTCCCTCAAGCTGCTCTCTGCTTCAAAACAGTGATGCCTGGCACAGAAAATCTTCAAAACAAGGCCCCAGAGGAGCGTGTCTTTTATAGGAGTCCAAACTAGCCCAGTGGCTCCTCAGGCCATGGTTTAAGAGAATCTTGACTCTGGAAATCCTCCCGAACTGGAGATTCGTCACCATGTCAGCCACCCACACGTACTGACTGCAGACCCTCTTCCAGCCAGAGCAGGGCTTAAGCCTTTTAGAGAACTCAACGACTGAGACCATGTATCCACACTTTTAGCATTTCCACACTGCTTCTAAGGGGATAACTGAATTTCAGATTTGAGCGCACGGACATCTTTCCCATGACATCTTTTTCATACTTTTTGGTGCATTGCTTTAAAATACACCTGTACCCCACTGTTTGCGCTTCTACATCAGTTCAGAGTGGACTCCTGATCAAGAAACCCTGACTTAGCGTGTCAGAGAAGGGGAAGAATCACAATGAAGCACTGACTCAGTCAAGTCGTCGATGATCTTCTGCTTCTCATTGATCTCGTCTCGCAGGCGGCCAAGCTGTTTGCTGTGCGCCTCACGGTGCGACTCCATCTGCTGCTCCAGAGCCCTCTGTGGTACGGGCAACAAGAGGGGGTGACAGACATACATGTATAATGAGCGAGAGGCAAGAGAAGGTACCAAGAGGGGGGCAACAAAGGGGAAACAAAATGACTAAATAACAAGGGAGAGTACGATTACACACATCGGTGCACATGTGGACACAGAGGGCCTCATGGGCATTATGCTCATACAGTAGACACAGCAGACAGCAGAGGACAAAGTGAGACATATGCACATGCTGAGATGCAAAAATACACTTGTGAACATGTGAACAAATACAGGCAGTTAAAAACAAATACTTGCAGCTGTACATAAAACTGTGCTGCATGGTTACTGTGAGGCTGGTTTAGCAGCTGGGCAAAGGGTGCAACATCCTCAGGCCGCCCCCGACCTCCAGACCTCCAAAACCTACTTCAAACACTGTTAATATTCCACATCATTTTGTGTTTTATCTGTGTTCTTTCCCAAAGAAAGTTGTGTTTCTTCTTATTACCACTGACACACAGTCAACCCGAGGCCTGGCAGTATTCCAGTATGCTTGTTTTTGCCAGACCTCTGTGCAAACTATAATGAAGCTGCCGTCTTCAGTATGCTGCGTGCACTGTATGTGATGGGAACGTGGAGGTAACAGATGCCTAATAGCAAACGAGTGCAGTTAGTGCTGCAACAACTCCTCGAAAGTAATTTATCCAAGAGAAAAAAAGCAAAACATTTGCAGTTTTCAGCATCTCAAGCATGATAATTTGCTGCTTTTATTAAATGTAAATTGACTATCTTTGGATTTGTATTTGACATAAGCTATTTGAAGTCGTCGTCGACAACAACAAAAAAAGTTGTGTGAAATACACTGATTTGCTTTCTTGCCAAGAGCTATATGAAAAAACTAATACCACACTCATGTCTGTACAATAATATGTCGAAAGAGCCAGCAGCCAATTAGTTTACTTTGGCATAAACAGTCAAGAAACTGCCTACAAGCCCCTCTGAAGCTCACTCATTAACATTTTATATCTTGCTTGCTTAATCCATACAGAAATCAGTGCATAAAAAAGGTGTAATTCCATTTTAAGGGTTGTTATATGTCAAACAGTTTCTTAGCTGGCACCAGTTGCTAGGAAACTGGTGGAAACTCCAGGAAGTTAATCCCCCCCTCCTGGTAATAAACAGTGAGCCCACAGTAAGAGTTCAGTGTTCTGAAGCCAATTTGACATAGTGGGCAAACCGTGTGCTTACAACGTCACGTGATTCACTGGGAGCCCAAAAACACAATTTCCCATGAGCTTACATAGCAGCAGAAGCTGCTGGAGCCATTTTTTTTTGAGCATCACAAACCCAGAAAAATGACTCGCTTCACTATCAGAAGGAGGGCTTGACCAGAAAATTGGCCATTTGGTTGGTGTAAGTCTCTAGTGTTTATGCTTGTTATGGACCCTGTTACGAGACAAACAATGCAGAAGCTAAATGGAAGTACTATTACTATAAAAACTATTTTGACCTCATGCACAACTGAGCAGCTTTCACAGAAACTTTGCTGTATCCAGATGAACTCAATGTAAAACAGCAGACTATTCAGATTTGTTACGTTTGGACAGAGTCAGGCTCGCAGTTTCAGGTTTCTATGCTAACCTAAGCTAAGTTGCTGCTAAGTCCAGCTTCACATATATATCATGCAGACATGAGAGTGTTTGTCATTTATTTACTCTCAAGAAAAAATGTGAAATGAGGGTATTCACATAATAACCCGAACCCACAAATATCTATTCCTTAAATCAATAAATCATAATAACCAGCTAACCAGCTGGCTGCAGCGCTGGTTTACATGCAGAAAGACTTGCATGCATGATCGCACTTGTTGCAGTCACACCGACAAATATATCACCACCCACAAACACACACACACAAACCTGAGGTCAGCTCAGTGCTGAGGTCATGTGATAAAAGGTTACCTAAGTTACACTAAGTTGCTCTCATTGTTACCTTAATAACACAGGAATCCTGGACGGACGTGTGATTCTCCCCAGCGGTCACCTTTGACATGCTCTCTGAAACATACAGACACACACACACAGATTTAGCAGAAAAGACAGAGAGTGGATGAACGGTGACAGAATCCGAGACAGAAAGAGAAAAGAAGAGCGGAAGAAGAAAATCAGGCAGACAAAAGAGTATAAACACACTGATGCAGAACGAGGTGACAGTGACCTGACTTTGACAGCGCGGCAGCACCACCGCTTGATGTTGACAGTGAGGTCAGCGCGGTATAAGTCGTGCCTTGGGTGTAATAATGTCTATTATTGAAAGTGGCAGCTATTGTGTCACGCTGGTCTGATCTGTTTTTAACACAGTGCCGGTCCTCACGTCTGATGATGAAATTACAGAGCTCTCTCCCTCAAACAAGACTGTGTGATCGACACGACCCCCAGCGCTTTGTACTTATCTACTTCTGTAATGACTCGAGGACCGCCTGGCTCGGGTGTGGAGTGCGGCCGCAATTGATTTACCCACCTTTAAATCCACCGTTTATTTAATGCAGTTCAGCGGGACTCCTCAGGAAAGAATGACTTACATTGCCTTTGGCCTGACTTATGAATTGTGTCAGTGTCCTGGGAGTATCTGCAGTTCGCCGGACCTCGCACACATTTAAAAAGTACCATTAATCTATTTGTGCTGCCGCTGTGAAATATTTAGGAGCCCAAGTTGTTCATCGGTGTTTACCGTTGTTTTTCTTTTCCTTGACAGGTTAGAAAGGCCTCTGGCACGGACGGAAACTTTCACTGAAGCCAATAAAATAGTTTGAAGCGAGGAGGCCGTTCTTCTCAATTTGGGTTTGGCGGAGGTGAAATCCGGTGACAGGCTGGTTTTCTTTTATATATTTATTCTTATTCTAGTCATGATTTTGTTTGACTGTCAGAGCATTAACCTTATGTTTGACTTTGACATCTAAAGTCTGCAATTAAGCAGGATTTATGATGCAGATCAATCAAACTATTGTCCTTAACTGCTCATGGAGTAATAATGTCACACAGCACTCAGAACATCATTATTTATTTTTCTGAATGAAGTGCTTCAGTTGGGCTAATTTTCTGCTCGTAACCTGCAGTATTTTTGTATTTATCGAGCAAAGATCTGTTTTTGTTGACTGTTTGAACATGTTGATTGGATTTGCTCCTGCAGCCTTGTGTTTTGCCAGACTTACCAACTATAAATCTGTTGTTTTGCTCGCCTGACCATATTGATGTTTTCCCCTCCTTCACCTTGGCGATTGCATAAATGTTAAACTCTCCGCTCCTGGTTTGTCATTTCGATCACGTAGGTAAAATATCTCAACCTGAGCCTGGGGCGAAGACTTTTATTACAAATACAGAACCTGTACATTTTATATGTACTGCCCTGACCATGTTTATGCATTATTGATCCATGAACCTCGGGTTGTGTTAGATCACCAGATTTCATCCCAAAAGCTCGATTCATGTAGTTACAAATGTGCTGCATGGTCAACCTGACTGTGTATTTCAAGAAATTCAAAGTATTTTTCAGCAGCACAATGAGATAATACATCAGTTGCTACGATCTTCTAGAGCAGGCCTCTCCAACTACTTTTATAGAAGGGCCAGATTTGGAAGAAAAAAAATGCCAAGGGGCCTGACTTTTAAATTAAATTCTTCCACGGGCCACCAGTAGAAGAGGTCTGGTCTAAGCTGTATGGATGGCACTGTCGGTTGGTCCAGCACTTTGGTCCAGACTGAAATATCTCAACAACTTTTAGATGAAATATAGCGCAGACATTCAATGCTCCTCTTGGGAAGAAGTGTAATAACTGGTGACTGCTTCACTTTTCACCTCGCAACTTCATCACCTCAAAAATTTGTTTCGTCCAGTTGTTTGATTCGTGACAAAAACTACTACAAAACTAAAGACGCCGCCACCGTCCTCTAGCTGTAGGCTAACTTGTGTTTAGTGCTAATTAGGAAAATCTAGCATGTTTGCATGCTAAACCAAAAAGTAGAAAATATTAACCATTATCTGCTTAATATCAGCATATTAGCATTGTCATTGTGAGCATGTTAGCATGACATAACGCTAACAGTTAGTTCTCACTTACTTTCTGTTTCGTGCCACTTAGCAAATGTTATCATAGTAAAGCACAAAGAACTAAGGTGGAGTATCTGGTAAACACAAGCTGTCAGTTCATCACTGAGAGCATGTTAAGGTACTTTCATTAGCATTTAGCTCAGAGCACCACTACGCTAAAGTGAAACAGAACCACTACACTATGACTTTTAGTCTTATTTGTTGACAAGTTATTTCTTCTTTGTGTTTAACCGGAGTACCATTTTGAGAAAGCTACTGTCTTAATCGCTTGTGATGTTCATGATATAAATGTGCATTAATCTACCTCGAGCTTGGAGTTTGGCCAGCTCCTCGCTCAGACAGTCGTAGCTGTCCTCCAGCTGTCTCTTCTTCAGCTCCACGTTCTGCATGTAGTCCGTTAGAGAGCGGATCTTTGCCTCATGCTGAAAGTCAGAACACAGCGTCTCAGATGCAGAAAGTATACTGATGAGCAAAGACCTCTACCCAAGACAACAGCAAGAACAAAATGTACTTTGCACTCACTGTGGAAATTGATTTGTTACAGGCTATATTGAATGTTTACGTTCCGGAGGGAATTTAATTAAAAATACCAAAGATGGCAAAACTCACAACATAAGGCACACAATGCTAAAAGCTTCTGATGCCAAAAATGCGTTTCTGCCACCAACAGCTGATTGACGTTTCAAGCACACGGCTTCATCAGAGTAAATTAACATCAGACAAAAGCTGCATAAGTATTCGTGATGTTAAATTACGCTGATGAGGAGGCGTCTGCTCGAAACGTCACTCACTTGTTTGTTGTGATAGTATTTTGGAACAAGGAGGTTTCAGTTACTGTTGTCCTGATTTTTCCACATCAACACCAAAATACAAAAAAAAATTCCCACTGGATTACCAGATTGACAAAAATGTTTTCCTACACCAGATGTTTCCTCCATACCTGTGAAACAAGGAGGTGACATGAGGACAGCTCTCTGCCCGTCTCCTCCATCTTGCGGTGACACTCCATCTGGAGGCTTTCCAGGTGGCGGCAGCGCTTCACCATGGACTTCACCTCTGACTTTATTTTACTGATGTAGAGGCGAGCCACTGTGAACTCCTCCTCGATCACACCAGTGATCTCCATGGGCTGGAGATAAATGGGGCAGAGGGAAGGAGAGATAGTGAGTGAGGGAGCGGCGGAGACGTCTGGTTGAGATTGAGCGGGGATGATTTAAAGACCGTTGGGAAGGTAAAGAGGGAGGGAGCCATCCTGGTAACTCTTTTCTGCCATTTTGTACGCACATCTATTAAGTTAACGGCATCATTTAGCGGACGCGGTGACTCAGATGCCCTGAAATGAACTGAGGAGGATGAACTATATGTCTTACATATCAGAAGAAAGCTAAATAATACATGCAAGATATATCAGCAGATGTTCCAAGAACCTCTCCGCAGATGCTATTCATAAAGCTGGGTGGTCAAGGGAAACGTATAATTCGGACTACATTAAATAACGTATGCTGGGAAATCTGTTTTAAATGCTCATCAATATGCCTAAATTTCCACAGATGCCAAATATGTCGAGCTGAATTAGACAGAAACTTGCATAAAACGATACAGACGACATTTTAAATGTTCCGCTGTGTCTTCGGTTTTGATATTTCACAGTGTGATGAAGCTTTAGTGGAGCTTTCTCGGTGCACCCATCAGATGAGCTCGACAGTCCCGTCAGCAACACCGCCTGTCAGGTTTCAAATGTGTTCCTTTAAATGCATTTTAAGCAGGAGTGGCTTTTTTACACTTAAATCCTTTATCCATTACTTTCGGTGACTTCTCGCTCTACGCTGGATCACAACGATGCCAGCGTAGGTTATTTTGACATAGAGGTATACTATGGAGGTTTTTCCTAAAGAAAAATAAAAACAACATATAGAGTCATACCTCAGAAACATTAGTTATGAGCCACTAGAGGTGTGTGGCAGTGTCTGTATCTGCAGCAGAGTGTGACGAGGGCAACATGTTTATGTTGGAGGGAGCAGTGATCGAGCTCGACCCGAACTTAACAAGTGTTTGTTTTTTAAGTCCGAACTCGATTCGAGTCTGACACAGTGAATGTAAGCTGAAGCAGTGAGTTTGTGTTATCCTGTCACCTAGTTGTTACCATGGCTACAGCTTGTCAGTTTTTACCCTGATTGCAGACATTTACAGCCTAGATGGCCGTGAAAAAGCGTGGTTTTATATATATGATCAAAAGAATCTATACATGTATTTTGTATCTGTGGTTCTGCACGTAGTCATACAGAACGGAAGTTACATCCAGGCAGTAACTGCTGCGGTACATTGATGTGACTGAACCCGGCCTGCGCCTGAAAATCATAAAACAAAATATTTTTCTTAACTCGACAGGTCCCAGCAGGTTGGGCTCTATCTATATCTTTTATCATTTTCTTAGTATTTTGCTGCATTCAGGATGTTTCTGAGTGTCGGCCGAGAACAAAGTGTAGCGAACAGGATACGTCGCTGTCTATATCCGTCTCCTGCGCTCTCAGTCTGCCATAAAGAGCGCCACGTCTGTTTGACAGAGTGCAAAGGACAAATACACTCTCGGAGCGGAGAGGCGAACTGCTCTCAGGATGAAGCCTGCACTTTGGTTGAATTCGCACAAAACCTGCATTCTCTTCACGTCTATGTTTGTCTGTTATGTTTAGATGCTCTCTCCCTCGAGGACGTTTACCTTAAATGGCAAATTAAATTTTTTGTGTTGTGAATGATAAATGATGAAAGTACACAGTGAATGATGGAACATGACGCTCTGCTTTTTTAATCAAATCGGCTCTAAATGAAATTACTTAATAATCTGAAAATCAATGTTTCATTTCAAATGCATTTCTACCCCTCTGTTCTTCAATTAACACATTTTTATCGCCTCGCCTGATTTTTGTTACTTTCACCCCTCATAGGAGAGGAGACGCTTTGAATGGTGTTAGAAACAGCTGCTGACACATCCTGCACAGTTTGCCTTTAATAATGGATTTCGTAGCGATACCAGCAGTAAACTAGTATTATTTCAAGATAATAATTATCATCTGCAACGTGGTAACTCAGTCATAAGTAAATTTGATGGGACAGTATGATTATTCTTATGGAAACTGCATCAACTGTGCCAAAATAGTTGTGATTTGGATTGAAGGGGAATGTGGGGATTCAAATGTTTAGGTAGAGAAGTTTGAAACACTGAGAAATATGAAAAAATGTCTCACATTTCATCACCAACATCACGTGTTTTGCATCAGTTTTTTCAAAGACACGATATCCAAAATTGAATTTTCCGTCCGACTCACCAGCCTGATGTCTCTGTTTCCGACGATGGTGCTGAACTCACTCAGGTCCCTCATCAGCCCGTTGAGAATCTCTGCGATGCGTTTCCTTTGGTGGCTGCTCACTTCCTGGATACGGGACAGCTCCGCCTCCATAGCCATGAGGTGAGCCTGCAGGAGGAGAGGAGTGAGACAAGGGAGTGAACACAGACGAAGACGAAGGAGGAGGAACAAAAGACGAGGGCGAGAGAAATCCCAGGAGAGGGGAAAGAACAGGAGAGTGATCACGGGAGAGGCGATTGTACAGCAGAGGATTGAAAGAGGGAGGAATTTAGAGTCCTTTGACCTGAGAGCGCACGCAGCTGCGAGATGCATTTTAACACGTGACCTTATTCTCATCCACGAAATCCAAACAGCAAAACATAATGGCCGCTAAATTACAAATCAATAAACTGCAGAGATAGGGGTTGATGGCGTTGGCGCTGGATGAAAGCATCTGGGAAAGTGAATGATGGACCTTCCTTTATCCTCCTGCAGTTTGTACAGAAGGCAGCGTAGCCATGATGGCTGGAGTACAATTAAACAATTTGGCCTCGATCGATACTCTACAGGTCTGATGAAACACAGAGAAAGACGGACGGGGCAGTTTGTCTACCTTCGGTAAGAAAATTCTTTGATCTTACAAAACTGCGCCTCAATTCTTCCACATGATTAACGAGAGCAACGCATGAATAAAACCTTGAACAACTTTGATGTCGGTCAGGGCCTTAGTCAAGATTTTAGAGAACAAATTACCCCACTGAAACCCCCCGATGAGATTTTAGCCAGCCATCAAAAAAGTCAATTTCTATACCTTCTCATTACCAAATGCAAGGTTTTATATAAATCATTTATCTAGAATTATAATTACTAACCAGAGTGAGGATACATTTCAATTCAATTCTCTTTATACATTATTATTTTTTTACTTTTTTGTATCGAAACAAAGCTTTCCAAAACAAATTTCAAGATACATTATCAAGACCTGATGTTGGTGTCCTCGATTGCAGCCACAGCCTTGTTTTGTCTTTTACATCAGTGTGACCATGAGCAACAAAAAAAGTATCAGTATTAAAAACAATCTTTTGAGTGAGTCTCTTGAGTTTTCTTTCGTCGAGGTGTTACACACATTAAACGTGCAATCGAAGTCGATCGCCTATGGTCACATAAATAATTTAATGGGGTTCTTTTTAATGCCGTGTTTTAGTTACTGCCCCCGATGGATCATCAGTCAATCGACGGCTCCATTAACCACCTTCTTTAAATACAGCGGCGCTCTCTCCTTTATTAACCTCTCCATCTTCATCTCTTTCATTACCTTGCAGCTATGTGACCGTTTTCCGGGTCACTTCCCACGTCAAAACATTAACTTAGCAAGAACGGTCGTAAATAATTAACTGAAATCGATTCATTTATGAAAACGCAAAAGGAGAAGAGAACGGAGGTTAATGACATTTTTTTTTTTTTCAAAGTTTTGAAAGAGAGGAGATTTATGAAGAGATATCGAAGAGAATTGATGGATGGATATGAATGATGAATGGGGTTAATCATTAAGATTAAAAAAAAAGCGGTTTAAGTGGATGGGCGGATGAAAAGAGGGTGTTTAACAGAGCAGCTGAACGTGACAGTGACAGTGAGCGACGGCCTGGCCTCCTGCTGAAGAAGACAAGGGTATCCACTGAAAGCAGAGATGAAGACAGCTGAGGAGACGGCGGGGTGAAGACAGTGATGAATGCGCTCCATTGCACCATTTTTCTAGGTCAACGCTGCCCCGTTCTTTACTGTAGATATGGCAAAAATTCAAAATAGCCGCAACGCTGCACATTAGCATAACAGCCGGGAAGCAGCAAGCGGAGAATTGGTAACAAAGAGTCGGGGAGGGGTGAAGCTGAAGAAGACCCTGAGACTCTGGAATAATGGGATGATTTTTTTAACATCCCTGTATGGTTTTATTGTATTCAGGTTCACATACTGTCAGACTGCCAGGCGGCGCCCCTGAGAAGATAACGTGTCGGGTGAGAGGTCAGGGCGCGACAGGCTGAAGAGAAAGGCGAGCTAAGTGAGATGATTGAGGTCTCGGCTGACTTGAGTGGACTAAACTGTGCGGTGAGAATTGTCAAACCCTTTCATCAATTTCTGCACCAGCTTGTGAGAAAAGACAGAGAGGGAGGGGAGGACACCGTGGCAGATTGTAAAACGGCGCATGAAATATTGAGGATGTATTAAGAAGGTGAGTAATGGTCCACTTTGTCCAAATAGCCACCGACAGTACCCTTAAATTAAAGACTGACCAGATCTGCCAACGGCCTCTTTTTGTACTTATATCTCTATTTGACTTTTACAAAAAGGATTTTCCTGCGCACAAAGATTCAGTCACATGCAATCCACTTCTCAAGTTGAATGATGAACTGCTGTGGTTTCATCTTGTATGTTTTTATTTCATTACTACTGTGAGTCTGAAGTAAAGTTTTAATTGAATTGTAAGAAGAGCTTCACTGTTTGCTTCACTGACAATCTCATCCCACATTTCAAATCCCCTGAACATTTTTCAATAACGTTAAATATTCAAGACTAATTAAGCAACAAGCCAAATTTAGAATACATCTTTTGGATCATCTATCAAGAGTTTTAATTAATGAACAGCCACTTAAAAGTGCAGTCAATCTGCTTCACCCACACTGTGTCGCTGCGGTTTGATCGACAGTAGTCTGACTCTCAGGAAGTAGGTTTTGGGTATGAGCCCGCCATTGGAGAATTATTGCAGTCAGCATCCCCCCTTTCCTTTTCAAAGCGTATAAAGTCCCCACTAAGCAAAAACACATCCAAAAGATATCAATTCAACGTCTTTGCCAACGTTAAAAAGACGTCCAGTCGAGAGCCAGTCGTTTTTTTTAGACGTCCTTTCAGGGTCAAAAGTAAAGTTTTCACAATGAAATTTTAGACATCTTCTCAACTTCAGCTCAAATTTTGAACCCTGTTAAAAAATATAACTGAGACGTCAGTAGTGAGCATTGAAAAGACGCTCCCCACTGGACGTCTTTCCAACATCGTCAAAAGCCTTGAATTTGACGTCTCTTGTAAATTGTTTTAGCTCAGTGGGAAACAACAAGAACAACAACCACCGAGCAAGCAACACGCCGAAAAATTGGACGTTTTGTCAGAGATTTCAGTCCTACAATCAAGAAGGCCTGCTTGGATCTTTTGTGGGGATTCAGCCATTTTAATGTCGGGGCTCGCCCCACCATATGCAAATGTTACACCGAAACATGTGCACAAAAGAAGCCAGAGCAATTGTTTTCACCTGTACCAGAATGAGAATGGACCTTTCTCCAAAGCTAAAACGAAGTGTGGACATGGCTATGTGGAAATAGCTTTACAGTGAATGAACAACAATTCAAATGTCATCAGATTCTCATTAATATGTAGCTAAAATCTGACTGGTGCTTGTTGGGGCATTACATTACTTTTTCCACTTTAGGCCAGAGAAAATAACAGCAAAAACAGAAGCTTCATAAAATACTACGTGTCATTGTCTTGGGTATTTTGTTTATTCATTTCCTGTTTTATTTAGTCGATTACATCCTCATGTGTCGTGCGCTGCTCTCTGCTTCCTGGCTTTGTCTTTTCTGTTTACGCCTGTGTTTCATTTGTTCATCAGCCCTTGTGTATTTAAGTCTGCCTTTTTCCCTCGCTCTTTGTCAGTTCGTCTGGTTTCATCCTGCGTTCCTGTGTCTTTTCCCTGTGTTTCTAATTTGCTCCCCACGGCTTATGGTTTGCCTCTTCGCTGCCAGCTTTTGTTTGCTTGGCTTTTCGTTTGGTTGCATATTGGATTTTGGACCCGTCTGCCTCTGTGTGTCTGTGTTCACGCAGGATTCCGACATTTCAACTGCAAGTACGAAATTGGCTGAGGGGGCATTTAAGTTGTCATGACACAATAAAACATTTTGAGACCAGCACCATTTAAAATGTGAGCTTTTTAGACTTTTCAAAGCCTCCTCAAAAACATGAATATGTCAGCACTGTGGTACAAGTGGTACACAGTCACATAGTCACCTTTGAATAAAAGCAGAGCAACAGTTCTAATCAGATTTCCCAGGCTTTGCAGATAAACTTTGCCAGATTGAATTCATTAGAATTCAACCATTGAAAACACTGACGGCTGCCTTCAACAACAACCTCAAACAAGCTCTGCCTTGAGCACCCTCTGAAGTGAATTCATGAAATTACTTTGAAGGCTGACCTTAATCAAGAGAAGTCAGACTTGTCCTCCCGGTAGCTGCAGTTTTTAATATGCATTAGTGTTTACTTGTGGTCATAGCGCAAAAAACAACCAGCCACGAGTGAATTCAG
The DNA here is from genome assembly GCA_903131615.1 of Diplodus sargus. Lineage (NCBI taxonomy): Eukaryota > Metazoa > Chordata > Actinopteri > Spariformes > Sparidae > Diplodus > Diplodus sargus. The sequence continues at coordinate 465,119 of CAEMYA010000009.1, forward strand.
AGGTCAAACTGAAGAAACACCGGAGCTGGCTGGGATTTGAACAAAACTTGAGCGATGTTTTATTGAGAACCGCCTAGAAATCAAACAGGGTTTGTTTTTCTCGCCTTCCCGCCTCTCACTCTTTTTTATAAATACATTCCTAACGCTTATTCTGACATGGATCTGTTCGTGACTGCACATTTTATCAGATCTTTCCCTCTTATCTCTTTTTTCCCCCGCAGCTCTTCTAATTCTACTCATTATCTCTCTAATTGCATTTTGAACAAGTGGTTCGGCATATTCTTGAAAGACAGGGACTTAAATGGAAAGATGGGAAGATAATTTCATACCTACGTAAATGCTCATATACTGTTCTATACCACAGCACACGATATGTCCATGTCTTCTCAGTTCTCACTTCTATAGGACAATCATGTACACATCATCTCATCTGCCTCATTGTTCATCTTTGTCACTCTTTCTTTTTTTTCCCTGTTCGACCATTTGTCGTTGCAATGTGCTGTATATTCATCTTTACGGCATAAAACTGAGCCTCCAGGAAGCCAAAACCTACCATTTTCTTTGCGAGCTCTTCAGCCAGCAGCTTGTTTTGCGCGCTCTTCTCCTCCACCTCCAGGCTCTTCTGGTCATAGTTGACTGCCAGCTCCTCCAGGGCCTGGAGGACTTCCTTCACCTCGGCTTTAGCGCAATCATTCTCCGTCTGCAGCCTGCCGAGCTCCGACTGCACCTTCTCGCTGTCACCCCTGGATGATGCCAGAAGCTGAGGGACACAGAGGTTTCACAGCTGAACGTCGGCTGTAAAGGAGAGCTGGTGTACAACAAGCAGCAGCCTCTTTGATATTCACAAGGCGAAGCTGCTGTGATGTTTTTTTTAATAAAACATAACTGTGTGGTTTCTCTTGCTGGTGAAGATACAGGAGCAAATCAGCGGATGAAACACGTTTCAAATATTCGTCTCATCTCTTCACACTGTGAGAGCTGACATTATCTTGCCGCAATGGCACTGCGGCGTCCCACCGCGGGTCATCTGACTGAATGGATGCCATTAAATGTAGATGTTGCTCTGCGCAGGGTGCCTGCATGCTTGCACTCTGGCATACAAATTCTGTTTGGTCAAATCGCTGTAAAACAGTGTCACTGTACACAAGCTAAGGTTGGGTAGTCAGCACCGTGTCAGCAGGCCCATTTGGGGATATGAATGAACTAATTTTTGCAAATGTGGAGTCTTTCACTTGGCGGTGAACTACATGCCAGAGCTCGGTTCAGACTGCTCAGCCCACCGGTTTAGCTGCTGTTATGAATACATGCTGTAAATACTCTTCTTAATTACCTTTTAATGGAGTCTTTTAATTGCTGTTCGGTCCCACTAGTAACATATACTGTGGAGGCAGACAGGCCTGTTTACTGTAGTTTGTGTGAGAAAGGGGCTGTAAACCATTTTCTTCCAGCTAAACTGTCTCTAAACTCAATAAGATGGTGGAGTCACGCTCATTCACAGCATATCAAATCACATATCAGATCATTACAGAGCATTTGCTTGTTTATGAGCTATGTTACAATGATAGCCTACATGTTTCAACCCCTCATCAATTTTTGTATTGATCTCCCGCTCCAAACATTTGAATCTGAGCTGCCACTGAAACCTTTTTCTAATTAGACCGCTGTTAACACACAAATACTCTCGTGATCAATGATGCTTTATGTTTTCCATGAGCTCACAGGCATGTCAAGAGGTTTTTTTTTTCTTTTCTTTTTCTCATTCATCTCAAGGGCAGGATAATAAACCTCTCACGGCTGAGCTCGATTCAAAGTGTGTGTCTTTCATTTCCACATGTACAGGTGCTGCTTCCTACTGTGGGCCGTTTAACCAAACCGATGAAAGGATGTAAACCCGAGGTCTTTTACCTCCTCCTGGTCGAGCATCTGCTCCTTCAGCTTCTCAACCATCTGGCTCTGGTGGTTGATCTCATCATCCTTCAGCGACAAACAGACACATGGAATAGAAGCAGTTCATTGACGGCGTTATGTATTACACAAACTGGTAAAGTACCGACACAGTCGACTTGTTTGCTTTCGGTTCCATCTCCAATCACAACAATCGTTTTCTCACTTGCACTTGAGAGATCTGCAGTAGTTTTAATACTAGTCATTACAAAATCATAGTATATGAATATGGATATGATAAAATGTACTTTCTTTAACCAGAATCTAACAAAAAAGTAAGAAAGCTATGAAAAACAGAAATTAATCAGTATGTGATACTTTGTTTTTTTTCATTTTCTCAATTGAAATCAGTTCAAAGACGATATATCAAATGTTTTACCCCATAAACTTCATTGATTCTTGAAATGATATGCCTATTCTACATTTGATGTGAGCTACTTGTTTCAAACAAGTTGGGACAGGTTAACAGGTAAATTAGTATCAGTTGATATTAAGATATGAAAAGGGCATCCTTGAAAGCCTCGGCCATTCACAAGCACTGTGAAACCCGACTGCTATTAGAATATTATGGACAACAGTTAGTACATCAGTAGTCATCAAACACAGATTGTTTGCAAATAATTGCATTCTGTTTTCATTCTTCAAACTTTTTTTGGAATCAGGGTTGTGAGAGAAAATATGGTTTAACCTGCGTATAAATACATCGAACATGTAAAAAATGTAACACCCTTTTATGGGCTGAAAACGTCCGCATCACGCACTACCTTCCATACGTTTTTTTTTTTAATCATCTAATTTCCAACTTCATGCATCTCATTAATCTAAAGGGCGTATTCGATGTCTTCATGTTTCAAAAATAGCAATACATTCACAGACTTTAGCTTGGAGAACTAATTTACCCATTGGGCCACACAGACTTGTCAAGAAAGTGACAGCCTGAGTTCATCCAAAATCAGCAGTTAGTTAGAAATACCGCTGTTTGCCTCCTTCGCTGTATATCTTTAAAAGTTACAAGTTTGCTGATTTCATATACCTCCACAGTGCAAATCAACCGACAGTTGTCTTCCTGGAGGTGACTGTTGTTGTGAGTGTGATTTGTTCTACAGCTGGCACAACGCGAAAGGGGGAGCTCCCACATGATGCAAGTGCCATTTGGTCCTGTCATTTCTGTATTTCATCTGTGTTTTTCATGGTGTCTCTGCCTTATTTCCAGCGAGCTGTTACCCTCCTGTGCTTCTCCCCCCGTCTGCTTTCCCTGCACACCTGCACTGCATCATCCCTGTTAGCCCGGCCCTGCTCCTAGTGTTCCTCCCAGCCTCCCATCAGCTCTCTTATGCGCAGAGGCATACAAATCACATATGAATTTCTCTGTATGTTATGTGGAAAATGTCTGTATGTGTAAAAAAACCGTCACAAGAATGATACATTTTATGTTTCCTCGTGTATTGTAGAGGGAATAAAACTGTGCCACTGCATTGATGCACAGCTGGCTCCGCGCATTTTATGGAATATTTGTCGATAAAAGCAAGAATATTTCACACTACAGCCTTGCGGAGCACAGGTCACACTGACACACACGACATGTTGGATAAATTACAGCTAGACTTGCTAGATTAGTCACTAGTATGTGCGTGATTTTGAATGTATTAGCATGAATTATACATGTATGATATGCTCTGTGTATCAACGTGTGCATGTTATTACAAAAATCTCAGCCATCGTGTAAACAGGGCTCTTGATTCATGCACACAAATGGTCCTTTGGTTCATCACCTTATCGTCCAGCTGCTTGTAGAGCTTGCGGATCTCCTCCTCATATTTCTGCCGCTCCTCCTCCGAGATGTGAACCACAATGGAGGAGGCGAGTGAGCAGGGGCTGCAGGGGCTGCAGGGGCTGCAGATGTCGAGGAGCGGCTCCTCGGACTCGTGAGGCTGCAGGGGGGCGACGTCCTCTGATTCTGGGCTCAGACGCTCCAATACAACATCCTCACCTAAAGATGGCGGGGGGGATAGATTAAATATTTTTGCAGTTGGGCTTATCTCTTGCAAATCCTCTCCTGTGGATTAATATGTAAAAAAGGGATCAGAGGGTTAATCTTGAGCGTGTATCCTTTCGTTGCATTTAAATCTCAGGTTTGTGATATTTCTGTGCTATAAATACGCTTCCTGACGCAATGGAGCCAGCAGCAGTATAAATGACCAGACCTCTGCAACATAAACATTTCAGTTGTCTTGTGTCTATCTTAGGCCCAAACTCCTCCATTATTTAACGAAGGCAAATGCAGCTGAATGCGGAGAAGTGTGATTCAGTATGCAAATGTGTACAAGGCGAGTACAGGCGCTTATTGCCACAAAGAGCACTGAAAAGGGCTCGGCACTGTCTGCCGCTCTGGACTGAAATGTTTTTCCAGTCTGATGCTCTTCCTCAGGCGGCATCAGTCAGTTTATGGACAAAAGCATCAGATAAATACTTCAAGGCACAAATCTGTACACACAATAACGGCAGGATGTTTACGCTACCAGTGAAGAGTACGGTCCTGTCACATAATTATTTGTGACATGTTTATGACATAGACAACGATCCAACATCGGCTAAATTCACTCAACTTTAATTCAAAATGTAGACCGTTATTCTCAGGCGAAGAGCGGAATTATACAACAATTTAAATATGCTTTAAAACTGTAATATGGATTTTTCTTTTTTTTCATTCTTAGGATGAACTGAGATCGTCAATTTAATTATACGAACCACAGAAGAGGTCCAGCTGTCTTTTTTGTCCTATTGTGAGGATATCTTTTATGTCATCATATAGTCGCTTCTCTGCTCAAGGTGAAGGAAAGATTGTGCTTTCAGTTATATATTAATAAATGTCTTTTTTTTAAAAAAAGTCACTGTAAACTCTTTCTCTATTAAACCAGACCGCAATCTTTCCCTAACTTTAACAAAGTGCTGTAAGTGTCTGAATACAGCCATAAAAATGATGAACACTGCCATAGTCACGACGATGGATATTGCATTGCAAGAAAGAAATGAAAATGAAACGAAACTTTAAGTATCAACATTTTAGAGCCTTTCCCTTGCGATGTTTGACGGAGAAAACATAATGCAGTCAGCGTTGCATTTCCTTCAGATTGTATATGCTGTTTACAAAGTACGTGTATAGGCACATAATCTGACACTCTGTTGTGCTGTGTTTACAGTTTTCAACGTTATGATATAAATTAATATAAATATCATATCACCTGTGTCAGCAGAAACCTCTCGATGCTGCCTGAGGAAGAGGGCTGAGCCTGAAACAGCTGCCAGTCCAATTCTGTGTTGTCCGTGGCATTAGCTGCGTGCATTTGTGCAAATATTTGCTACTTTGAATCCCTTCACTTTTCCTCACATTTGAGAGCTTCCCCTGCTTTCCTGCTTTGCTTTGTACAGCTGCACTGTTTGGGTGGCCTTCTTCCACTGTTTTCTTGTGATTGATTTGATTGACATGATGTAGCAGGAGAGGAAGGGATCAATTGGGATCAATCGAGTGCTTTGTCCATTTAAAACAAGCTCAAAGTAATCAATAGATGAGACAATACTCCTAACCGACACCTTTCACTGATTAGGTCGTCTTGTCCAGCTGAAGGTGAACAGCTGCCTGGTCAAACGCAACAAAAAACCTTAAAACACGTGAAGGCGCGGTGTCGCAGAACCCCCTCCTGAAAAGACGAAAGAAATGCATTGTAGGGGACAGCTGCTCCTGTCTTAGGGCCATCCTTGACTAAAGAGTCGGTTAATGTGTTACAAGATGGAGGTCAACAGCATTGGTCCCAGGGAATTCCTGGCCTGAGGTGAGCAACAATATAGGGAGCAGTGAGAAGAAGGAATGAGGGGCAACTATGTTGTCAAAATGATCCATTAGGAAATTAGAAGCACTAAATTGTGAGAGAGGCAAGGAGGAAGAGAG
>CAEMYA010000009.1:471016-498364 GCA_903131615.1 Diplodus sargus
GTGTGTGTGTGTGTGTGTGTGTGTGTGTGTGTGTGTTTGTGTGTGTGTGTGTGTGTGTGTGTTTGTTTGTGTGTGAAGGGGAACGAGAGTAGCAGAAGAGGATGAAGCAATAAAAGAAGTCATTTTCACTGATAGGTGTTCAATAAAGACACGTTGGAGCGTTTTCAAAATTCAGGTCAAGCACCGAGGGAATGATCTTCAAGAAAAACATCGGACAGGATTCATTACACGGTTTGAATGTCAGCCGATCACGACCATTGAGAGCCCTGACATTTGATTTGACCTACAGTCCAGCGGGAGAGGACGCGTGTGTCCGTGCCATCACGTGTGCCGACATGGGAGAGTGTAAGCTATGACTTGTTCGTCGATGTGCATTAGCCGTCGTCGCCGCGTGGATGACTAAAACAAAAGGATTCATAAAACATAAAGCTTCCAGCACTTCTTGCCTTAAGCAGGAGGGGAGGGGAATCAAATTATACAAAGTGTAAAAGTCTGAATAAAAAACAGCCAAAAAGGGATTTTTAAGTGTTTTGGGCCCAAGTCCAGCCAGTCTGTTTGGCTGCTTTCCTCTCACTTCACCACTGGCGTGTATTCAGATAAAATCAAACGAGGTTAAATCTGCACTTACGTGGACTGAAAAGTAATGTCTGCAGGGTAGCAGGATGTTAAATTTTCATTCGTCTAAGTAGATGCTCCTCCATGCATGAAAACAGACTGGAGCTGGGAGAAGGATTTTTCTATAGGGGACCATGTCAAGGCTGTGTTCTCTGGACTCTCAGCACTCTGCAGCTCAAACCACTGCCTGCAAATGCCATGGTTCTTATTTTTCCACCGGAGAGTGGGAAGAAATACAGACTTAATTTGAAAAACGGTCCTGGTTTACGATCATTATCTGGATGAAATATCGTTCATTTGTGTCATTTATTACAGTCATTTTACAAGACAGAGCCTGCAGCTGTGTTAGCAGCTCTATGAGGTCGTCCTTAGACACTGCTGTGTTTTGAACACAGCATGGTAACATGTTCAACCAACAGGCTGATGCTTAGCTGGTACAAACGCTTGTCCACCATCTCAGTTTATGTCTAATTAATAGTAAGCACAGATGAAAGCTGAGAATGATGGGAATAACTTGCAAAATTATTAGTTTTGCAGATATTTTGACACATAGAGTGCTTCAGAGATCATTGTTTTTTGTAGGCCAACCTGGAAATTAACATGATCCTGGCACCTACGGGGTTTTTCAATTGGATTTTGGATTATTGCAGAAAATAATCTCTGTGGCATACAAAAGTTAACACGTTTCACCTGCAAGATAATCTTCATAGAACACCATTTGTATGATTTTTGAAGTGAAAACGCAACCAACAGAAGCAAGAAGCCAAGGTTAACCAACTATTTCATTTCATTTCCTTTCGCTGTTTTTTTTAGGTAGAAAAGAAACTTGCTTACACATAGGAAAATATAGTATTTCACAACATTTAACATGTGGAACGAAGGATAACTCCCCAGATGTGCATATTTTGCTTGTCTTTTTCCCGCCCGAGTCACAAAGCTGTGACATCACACATGGCGACATCAGATTGTGCTCACGTCACCACTAAGCTGCCGACTGCACTATAATATACACACACTTTACTATAAATCTACAAGTAAGACAAAGACAACATAAAAGCAGAGTAGTCATAGATTTTACAGCTAGATAGTGAACCCAAAGATGGTGGCCGTTCAGCCCAATACGAGTTGCTCACTTGGTCCATATACCATCGGCTTTTTTCGACGCAATACCGTGGATGGCCACCGGGCAAAACTGATAGCAAGGTTGAGCAACGCCCTCATACATTCATGAGTCCAGAAGATTCATTTCTGTGCTCACCGTAATGACATTTAATGTCCCCAACAACCTATTTAGTCTGATTTAGCCACTTGTTGGCAGCCATCTTTTCTGAGTCAAGCTTCGAGATTTATTGACATATATGTGGAAACCCTTAAATTAATTTCCAGGTTTCAGGACTCATTCCTGCAGCACCGTATTGAAAAGCTCAACCGGCCTTGCTAGATGAATTCAGGTATTACACTATAACCTGAGGGGGGATGGGATGTCTGCACCAAATGTGATGGCAACCCACCCAATAGGTGTCAAGACAACTCACTCAAAATCTTAAATGTCATCCGAATGGTAGATTAAAAGCCAGAGGATCACCCGAGTCAGTCTGTACAAAATGTCATGGTGGCTGAGAGTGCTGAGTCTGGACCAAAGAAGTGGGCAAACTAAAAATACAAGGCTATTATTATTCTAACATTAAATACAAAAATGTATGATATTATCGAAACGCCTGAGGGGTGATTTTCACAGTTCTTCCCTGGAAGAAGATATTCTGTGTTTTTGTGAGTATTACCGTTCCTCCAGCGGTTCAGCTCAGCCTCCAGTCGTTGTACCGTCTCCTTCATTGACCTGTTCTTCTCCTTTTCCTTCTCGTACTTCTTCTTCCACTGCTCTGCTGTGAGCTCCAGGTTCACAGTTACAGTATTTCTAATGGTCTTGGCTCTAATTGGAGGGGATGCAGGGAGAAGCAGAGACAGAGCAGGAGAGAGAGGAAGGGAGGGAGACAGTGATTGGGGCGAGAGGAAAGCATACAGAGAAGTGTGAGAGAACAGCAGAGACTGGAGGAAGTGTCAACAAGGGTATTTCAGCCCTGGCTGCTCAATGAAAATGGGCTCGCATCTCATTAATTGGTATGCAAATTGGGTTTCTGCCAAGTGTGTTTGATGGTGCATGTAGCGAGGAAGAGGTATATGGAGGCGAGAGTGAAAATGTGAAAGCGCCTTAGCCTCCTTTAAAGATTTTCACATCAGAAAACAGCAGTCACACAGTTCATAAGAAGATGGAGTGCTGTATGCGGCTATAAATTATTGCTCAATTATGACGCAAATAGGCGGCGTCGCCCGAGTTGAAACATTCATGATGCTACAGCGGCGCTCAGCTCCGGCTGTGAATTTCACATCAGCGGCTATCACTTAATTTCACACTCCAGTGAGAAACACTATTCATATATCCCCCGATATCGCCAGATATAAACAGAGCTGTCTCAGGTTGTGTCATCACATGAGAATTTAGATAGCATCTTATTTGGATAGTGCTGATTATCAAACATCAGGTGGCAATAAAGTTAATGTTGAGCAAAGTGGTAATGGCTCATTTATATGCTGTATCTATGCACTATGTACCCAAACCAGCCAACCATATAATCTATATTTCTGCTGAAAATGCCACAGCTCCCCCTCAAACTCCTACATTTGTGGACCTTTTTCTGAACCCATTCATTCACTTGACAAGTTGATAACACCGGAATATCCAAATAACATTAGTTAAATATCCTGTCATGGTATCGTTGGTGTTATATTGATTTTAAGAGAGAGGTTAAGAGTGCTGTTCAGCAGCTAAAGTGGCTGACAGAGGGAGATAAGCGACCACGTTTTCTGCTCAGTAACATACAAATGTCTGCTGTGGATTCTGTCACTCCCTTTGCTTGGTCATACATTATTTATTTCAGCCAACTCTCATGTCAGTCTCTATTTGAGGAACACATTGGTCGGGGGGAAAAAAGGCTTGAGATGCATACGGAGGCTTTTTGGGAGAGCTAATTTCCATCTGCCGGTTCCCTTGAGTTGACGGAAAGCAATAGGAGCGGAAGGCTGGCAAGCACACCAAAATAAAAATCAAAGATTAGAGGCGATGCCTTTTTAAGGAATCCCATCACGATCAGAAATCAAATCGCAACACAAGACGCTGCCGCCTAAGCACGGTGCGGGGTCGTAAAAAAACGAAAGCAAGAGGCAGTAATGTGTGAAAAGCATCACTGAGTTTAGCAGATTTCAGCAGAAAAAACATCCCAACGGCAGCAGCTACGCGAGGCAGAGCGGCAGCCCAGGCCTACTTAGTGTGGCGGCAAGTTACCGTTGGCCAAACATCAAGGTAGATTTGGTCTCTGCATCATTGTAGCTGGAGGGAGAGCAACAGATGAACATGGTGGTGCGACAGTTCCCGCCCAGAGAGTCCTGCAAGATGCGAGTCATTTTGCTGTCACGGTACGGCACGTGGGATTTCTGCAGGGAGATGAAGAAAAAGAGAAAGATATAAGAAAAGACAGATAGAAGAGGATTAAAAGATTGTGGATGACATTCTGAATTGCTGAACCACCAAGCGCATGCCTTTCTTTTAAAAAATGAAAAATGGGGTGCTGTGAGCATCAGCACAGAACAAAGACAGAAGAGGTTTCTCTGTTTGCTGCATCATTCACAGCGTAACCCTTTTAACCACTGGAATGTCTTCAAAAATACTCTGTCCTTGCTGAATGAATACAGAGTGAATGCCGGTAGATTTATGAGAGATTTGTGAGGCATTTACTGCCAGTGAGGTTTACCACTTTATTAGGAGTTCCCTGAGAGTTAAAAAGACGATAATAAGAGATGGTGAGTGCTTAAATTACAATGATAAAGCCTGGTAGGACTGTTGAGTGAGCAAATTTACTTGTTGCTTATATGGAAATTAGCTACCAGCTCTAGCAGCATTGGGGATTATGGGTGAGGGGGACAGAAGACTAGCGAGCATGTCACTGCAGTTAAAACCGGATTACAGACATCTTATCTCAAGGGCCAAGGATTTTAAAATTTCTGCTTTCTAAAATATCTGCTATCATCTAATGTGTGATTAGGAGGGGAAAAAAGAGGTTCATTTTATTTTTCTCATACTGTCCACTGCTGCAGCACCTCTATTCATCCGCTGTCTGGCCGCTCTGCCTGTCTGCTCTGATTGGTCAACTCTCACAGGCCTGAGCCGATATTGAACACTGCATTTCCGCATCATCACTGCTTGTGTTTTAACAACCACAGCCATGCTGGCTGTATAGTTGTGACATCACAACCTTACAGAAGTCCTGACGGCTTGTTTGGAGGCAGTTTCTGAATACAGGCTGTGTGCATTTTTTTGTGTATTGACATTTTTTTTTAATACTATTATAGTATTTATACAGCACTTGGACCTGCTTTTTAATCAAATAAGACATGGAAATCTCACTTTCTACAATGTCAGAGCTTTAAACTACCATCAGCAGCCTGTTAGCTTAGCTTAGCACAAGGACTGGCAACTATGGGAAGCAGATCAGCCCGTCTGTGTACAGGCTAGGTAAAGAATAGCTATAGTATAGCACCTAAACACTATATATTTTCTTTTTTTTCCTACAAAATTCCTACAAAACAGAAAGAAGAATATAAAACGGTTGACAAAATAGAATGTTTTCCTGGGGATCATATGGGAAACTATTTCTGAGCGGGTAACAACAACTTCCAGGGGTCATCCCTTCCCTGAGAGAAGGGGTCCCAGTGGAAGGAGTCAGACTAGCTGTGACATGTCTTTTATGCCAAGCTAAGCAAACTGACAACAGCTTATCGACAGTACAGATATCTCTCAACAAGAAAGCAAATAAGCATAGTTAAAATATCTTTAAGCATCATTAAGTAGAAATTGACATTTTGTGCGCCTCCCACAGCTTTCTGAATGCACCACCACTGTTGTAAATACAAATCCAAGCTCTGTAACAATTAGTTGTAATGGATGTAATGTAATGAAGTAGATGTAATGAATGTGCTAACTACAAACAAAACTCATTATGTCATAGCACTGTTGTGTGATGAAACGCATGTATGTAATGTTGTGAAGTGATGGTATGGCGGAGTAGCTGAGACACCACCCACCCTATGACAAGACACTGTACCATCAAATTCTTAAGCTGTTATTTTCGAGGTAAGAAGTTACATAATGTTGCTTTAAGGTAGAGTTCGGTTTATAGAGGGAACTGGACTGAATCGGTGTACTCTGTGATTTGGCTTCGAGTGATTGCTGATGTCATTTGGCACAAAACAAACCCAAGACGTTGAAGACGTTTAGGCTGCTCTAATCTAATACGCTCAATTAATTCACTGCAGCTTCGACTCAATCTCGCAAAGCATATTGCTTTGGCAGCCGAGTGTGCGGTGCCAGTTTAAAACAAACAAGGGGAAAAGCATTATGCAGTTAGGGTACGCAAGAGGCCCGAGCGATAAGAGAGACTGCAGATAATTTTTCTTCCACCGTACCGTTCCCTCAGCCAGCGCTGAGATGACGTTCCCCAGGGCCGACAGAGACTTGTTGATGTTCTTGGCCTCATCCAGCACTGCTCCCTCTGCACCTGTCTTACTGACCTGACACAGATACACACACACATCGGAGGAAGCAGTTCATACAGTACATCATCAGCATTAAAAGGTGTTTATTTTGCTGTTACGCTTCATCTTTTGTAACTGGAAAGTCAAAGGGAGGTTCCTGGGAATTGCTGTGTAATTTGGTACTAATCACATGGAAAATGCAGGCAGTATCCAATTAGCACACTTACAATTAATCGATTGTAATTAATTACTAACTTCACAAAGAAAGCATTTTAATCAGTCCACAGCAGATAGATGCAAAAATGTTTGGCTCGTATACAGGAGAGCACACAATACATCATATCTGGTGAGAACAACTTTTAATTAGTGGATAAACAAATAATTAATCATCATTATTTGGGTTGAGTGGAGCGGTTTCTTTTTTCAAGTAAGATCCTCTGGAAATCAACAACTGCCTTTAAACGCAACACAACCAAGTTAACTCAAATAACTCTCAGAAATGTGTCATTGTTTTTAATTTAATTATCAAAAATGAAATCTTCTTTTCAGAAAATTCCCAACCTGTAAAATCGAAGCAATTAAAGTACGCAAAACATGATAAGAAGCGCTGCGTGTCGACCGGCTGCTGAGACGGTTAATGCAGCACATTCCACTTTAAAGGCACATCACATCGAGTCATAACAATCGTCACGGGACGCAATTATATATGGCGAGATAATGCAGAGCTTGATTACAGAGGAGAGTTAATTCTCCTATCAAAGCCTTCTGTGGAGCGCGCACCAGCTTCCTGTTCGACAATAATTCGTAGCAATGCTGAAGAAGTTGTTGGAGCAGAACCATTTTCTTCTCCAGCCCTGGGGACGACCAAAACAACTTGCAGTATCAGCATTTAATAGCTACGAACCATGGCCGTCAGCATCTATCCAGACTTTATGGCCATCTACTACTCTAAGCACATACTATTCTATATTTTGCATCAATACTATCAACAATATACTTCACCCGGGGGCCATGGGTCCTGCTCAGCTCCGTCTCTAATGTATTTTCTGTCTGCTCTCCAGAGTATGACCTATGTCCTGGAGACAAATTGTCTCATGGAGGGTGTGATGAGGTGAGCTGAGTCAGATTTCACCTGAAAGGCTTTGAAACAAGGGAGCAATACGTTGTTTGTTGCTCGCCTCAGTTTTACCCCTGAAACCCCTTTCAGAGAAGTTTATTATTTCTTGGAAAACGGTATTTTTTCTCCTTCAGTGGAGACAATTGGATTTCTCAAAATGAGCAAACACTAATCCTGATATTGGATCAACAACAGACTAAGCCGAGCCCTCGAAATAAGAATCGGTCCTCAGTCTCTAAGGCGGATTCTTTATAATAATGTAGAATTTATAAAAATGCAGCGCAGAGCTGTAAAGTAGGAGTTCTGATATGCTTTGAAGGTGAAGCTATTATATGTTGTTTATCTGTTTCTTTGATGTCAAACTGAGAAGAGGTCCCGGAGTTTATGCATTCTTTTGTTTTTAGTGGAAAACACTCCATTCATCCTACCTTCTCACTACCAGCGAGGTCGACCAGGTACAGCTTCCCACTCAGCTTCTGCTCTGTCTCCACGTTTTCCTGTTTGATGCTTATCAGGAAGATGCTGTGGCTGCGGGAACTGTGCTCATTCATGTCTAAAGAACAAAGCGAGGAGAGGAGAGACTGCTTACATGAAACCTCATTATCTCTCGTAGATTAAAACCAGATGTTCCAGATGCGCATTTCTCACCTTGGCCTCCCCTCACCTTAATATTGTTATACTCGAACTGTGACAAAGAAATCTGACATTGTGTTCTGACAAGTGTCTGACAGTGTGAGTGTGGGAGCATCATGAGGATCAACAGTGAGTGACTCACTGGTGACAGCAACGTGACGGTTGGCCTTCCCTTCATCTATCACATCCATCACTTCCTCGGGGCTTGTGACAAATCGCTCCGTGCAGCCCTGAGTCAAAGACAGACACGTGCAAACATTCATTTGTGGGGTGAAGAAAACAAACAAACGTCTATGCAAACATTCACCAACAAACATACTGTTTCTGCAAATGAACACTTCCGTATGCACACCCCTTCTGCACAAAGACATTTTTAATTCACACAAAGACAACAAAAATGTTGTATGGGTGAAACAAAGGAGATAGAACTCATAATTCATTAATTCATGACTTTTAGAGGTGCTGGAAGATGGATATTGGAAGCCAGGCTGTTTCCCCCTAGTACTGGTGCTATGCTAAGCTAATCGCCCGCTGGCTGTGGCCTTGAAGACAGACATAAAACTGGTATCAATCATCTCATCTAACTCGCCACCAAAACTAATATATCCCCAAACTGTCATGGTATTCTTTCAAATGCACAGTAGCTTGTATATAGCGTGTATATTTCTGCTGCTAAGGGTCACTCAAGCAAGACAAAAACAAAATATGGAGCCTGATGTTGTCATGAAGTTGTTGTCTTCATTGTTAAACAGTTAAGTGACACAAACAATAGAAAGAAAAACTACAGAGTGGCTGGCAAGCTAGTTCACCGACTTCCTTCTTCACTGTCTGACAAATCATTGTGTGAGTCATATATTTGCTACCTTCGATAAAAACACAGATTTGAACACAGATTCGGGGTTTGAACAATTTCTGGAACATTGAGGATAATGTAATTAGGCCTATACAACTAACAAAATACTGTATATAAGAAGTCTAATCATTTTTAAACATTTTAATAACCGAATTGTACGCATTATACCTTTAACACAGACCCAGAACTCCATCCGCATAATAAAGGCAGAAAAATCAAACTCAATCACGTCAAACTGCTGATGACTCACCTTCACATAAGGGACTCTGTATTTGTCTTCGTGCACTGACAGGTTGGTTTTTGTCACTGGGATGTGAGGGGGAGAAAAGGGAGAGAGGTCATTGTGTTACCCAGAGCATCATCCATTTATACGTGAGTGTGCAAATGAGCAGCTGCATGTGAATGTGTGTTCTTACTCCTGGCACAACCATAATCAGACCTGATTCGGCCATGTATGTGAGTCAGACCTGCACACTGCGTGATGCTCTGGCTGTGAATCTTTTTAATGGAGCTGAACTATTTTTTCCCCCCAAAGTCGCAGAGAGGTTAACCAGCTGCCTCCGCTAATGTCAACGAACAAAATACTAATTTCTGGCAAAGCCACAAATTGGCCCCGGTGCCTTCATTAGTCATTTCACATTTGAATTCTTGTCGATGATAATTAAATTTCACATGATTGTGGAGGCTGTTTTTTTCCTTGAAGACTGTATGCTTGTGTGTGTGCTTTGGCACCTTACAGTCACTTTTTCTCCGTGGAAATACCTCCACAGGGCGATGTTCTCTGAGCTGCCTCGATTCATCTCGCTTGTTGTCGAGTCTTATTTTTTTTGTTTGTGGCTTAAGTGTTCCTCGGCGGCTGTGAACTCCCCTGCATACAGATGGGCGCTTTTTACCACTGTCTCTGCCTCAGTTAAAGATGCAATCACAAGGATGCTGCCTGACTCTCCTCGTCCGTGCTTCTCTATGATTTTACACGGCTTATATATCTCAGTGATCAGGGTATGAACTACAGTGCTGTGGTGCATCTGTCTCTATAATGCGCAAAAACCAGAAAGCTTTATTGCCCGAAGGAGAAAAGCATGAAGGAAGGCATCCTGGGTATTTTCTTTCAATTTTTTTAATTCAACTACATAAATAAAAACTGCTTGATGTTTTATTCTGTTATTATTACTCAATGATTACTGTGATGACCACATTAAAGCATTATTTTTTCCAGCCCCGAGTTGTGTTTGCAGTCTTCCTCTGAGAGGTGAAGAATCGGGCAAAAGAAACCCATAAACTACAGCAGCACTACTCTATTCATCCTATCGTGTTCAGGTCATAACTCTAAAGGCCATAACCCTAAAGCTGCGCTTAAACACACCGCAACGACTCTGAGCACCATCAACCATCTTGCGCGCTCTGTGCCTGTGTAAAAGGAAACACCTCTCTGGGGATATACAAACCGTGGCTATGATTACACGGCATTTATTGACACTACTCTCGTTAAATCAGAGGGGATTTCTGTCATCGACAAGTCGCCGCTGATTCTACATGCTCAATCAGCCAAAAAGCCACTGACAAGGGCCAAAGGAGGCTCACCTCCACACCGCCTTTGTTTTTTCACACTAAACCAAGCATGACGCTGTTCCAGCGTGTCAGCTCATACAGCGTGCCAGCGCTGTGGAACCAAAAGAGGCGTGACGGCACGGATCATAATGTTGAGATATGTGGGGGGGTTTTTTTAGCGCGTTTCCACCCGATTTCTACCCGTAAATATCTCAGGAAAATATTTATAATCATGCGGATGACGTTATAAAGTGCTGTGGTTGAGATCCAGACCCACCGTTTATGGTAGAAAGCGACAAAGATACTGTTCTTGCTCTGAAATTACACCACACAGTCACCGACAGTAAATCGCAGACCCAGGCTGGCTCTCACTCCCAGAGAGGGATGCTGTTTTCCGAGGGAAGTTCGCTGAAACACTCTGTAATATAATGTAATATTTTCTATATAAGGTGACAGTAACTACAACGACACAATGGCGGAAGGTGACAAAGGCATTGTGAGTTAAGGTTTTTTGTCTGAAATTACATCACACAATAACCGCCAGTAAACAGCGGGACAGAAGTGTGACAGAGAGTCGATAAGACAGACAGACTGAGAGCGACAGTGGCTGACGGTATGGTGAGTCAGGGCCTAAACGCTAAACTTGAAACAGAAGACACTGTGAGAGCAGATATGTAAAACGGGCAGACATAGGCATGACTTCGTCTTAGGTGACAACGTTACAGTCAATCCTTTGCACCTAGGTGTCGCTGTAAGGGTTTGAATTTCTAACTGGGTGCCGCCTGAAACCTGTGCAGCATTCACAAATGTGAGTTGTGTGTTTTTTACTGTGTGAAAGCCACGTGTTCAGTTCACCAACACACCATCAAGCAGGTCCCGGATTTTATCCATGTAGATCTCAAAGTAGGAGACCTGCAGCAAACAAAGAAACAAAGATGGCACAGCTGATATTTGGAACACACAGAATAAAGGACGAGAGAGGGGATGTAAAGGATGCTCATTGTTCAAATATACACAACGGTGCGGGAGTAATCTCTCCTCCTCTGGGCCTGGCAAGGTATTATCCTCTATTAGAAGACTGTTGTGTACGGGCAAAAAGAGCACAACAAATACTGTAGGATTAACATGGTTTGTATATCATGATTTATTGATGCTTGGCTGACTCCACTCAGCCCATCCATGTGAGGATTACATCAGAGCACACGAGCTCAATTCCCCCTGAATGTTTCATAGTGTGCATTCAGGGAAGAAAATTCCCACCAACCTTTATGTGGAATTCTAGGTTCTCATCCATGGCGAATATGTGTTCGAAAATGTCCTCTGAGATCCGGGGGATGATTCCCATTCCCTGGGGGTCGTGAAGATTCCCCTACAAGAAGGAAAAAAAGACGAGGTAAGAGCACGAGAGTGAAGCCAGACTGGGATAAATGCTGACCCTGGGAAGAGTTAGGCAGAGAGGATAGTAAAAGGAAGAAGGGCTGCGAGGCTTTTGACATGAAAAGGAACAGGGTTGTTTCCCAGAGAGAGTTGTAAAGGAGGTTAGTGGCCACAGAAGGCTGGTAGGGCGAGATAGTGAGCGATGACAGTGATGGAGGGAGATGTACTGTCAGGGCGAGCACAGGAGGAGATACTCTATAAAAAAAAAGGGAAGTGTGTGTGTTCATGTGTGTGCGCCACGGCGAGAAGCCTTTTGAATTATTTAGCTGCACTGTACCTCCATGGTGTGCGTTTTTCCAGAGGAGGTCTGACCATAGGCAAAGATAGTCCCATTGTATCCACCGAGCACATCTATAATGGAAAGAAAAACACAGTGTTATAGAAGGGGGAAAAAAGCAAAGAAGGAGACAATGTGGAAATAGGGAATATCAGCGTTGCAGATTCCTGCCAGACGCGCAGGTAAACAAAATAACAAAACAGCAGACAAAGACAATTATTTTGACCTTTGCTCCACACACAGATCAAACTGTGCCTCGGAGAGCCTCCGCGCACTTAGAATCACATGGTATTCAAGCCTGGTTAGGTGCTGAACGACCTCTGTGACTGCGCACAATAAACAACATCTACTTGCAGTGTTAAAGTCACCAGGAGGCATCGGTGAAGTACCGAGCAGGTATAGATATATTATTCCCTTCATCCCTCCGCAGTGAAAGCAACACCTCCAACGCCGGTCGAGGTTATAAAAACAGCACATGGCTTGAATGTCATATTGCTGACACAGCCTAATAAACGCCTGTGGTAGAAGTCAAACACGGATAAAGAAAAACACGTCATCCTGAAAGACCGGGTGCCACGGGTCAGCTGACCGCAGGCTAATCACAAAGTCTCTCAGCTGAAAACATGCAGCGGCCTCTTCCCCTCGGTCCTCTCGCTCCCTTTCACCCTTTCAGCTCTCAGCTCGGCAGCAAGTCTTCCTCCGTGTCTTCGTGCTTGTCAAAAGAGGCTGTTTACACCTCATGTCAACATCCATCCTGGGCGATTCACTCACACGTAGACAGCTCTAAGTGCTGGTGTGAATTGTAGTGGTAGCCACAATGTCCCCAGAAAATGTTGCATTGATGAGAGTTGTTTGGTGAGGAGATGCTTAATGAACTACTGTACAGCAAAGTCTTAATCATTTGTGCATGTTTGTAAATTTGACCAATGCATTAAGTTCTTTCTTTTCCTCTTAAGGTTCATGTTATAGTTAGGAGTAAACTTTGTAGCCAACATGTGTGTCACCTGTGGTGAGAGTCCCCAGACTCCCTCACAAAATCATGCAATTTTGAGAATTGTTGAATAAGGGGAAGCTAAATCATTTTTCTGTGAATTGGCTATGACAAATTCTTAATCATTCCTGCCTTCTGGTGAATTCAGCATCAAATAAACCACATTAGGTATTGTTCTTTCCTTGTGAAAAACAATGTCTGTTCATGTCTGTTTTGTTTTCCATGTCTAAGCTCACATCTGCCAAAATGTAGCAGCTGGTTGAACAGAGCTTCAACACGGAATTTATGACACAATTACACAATTCTCCTTCCCATATATCAAATTTACAAAATAATGCAGCTACTAGTAACCAATACTTATTTAATGCCTGTTGATGAAGTCTAGAATCCCTTAAATAGTGTTGTTTAGTTTGGAGAAACTGCAAAGCTTTTATTACTGCTGCCTATGAATAATTTTTAGTTACTGGGCATTCTTGCAAATTCGGCAAATGTGATTATCCTGATAGATCTCATTATCCCAATGATGTACATGTTTATTTGCAAACAGAGCATGGAAGCGATGGGTTCGCCAGAGTTCAACTCAGTCGGCAAGATAAAGAAACTTCTGTCATTCGTTCTGTAAAAAAATGTCCAAGATATTTAATCTTATTAGCGACCGAGAATTATTATCAGACAATTTGAAGTCAGGGAATATTCGACATTTGCCCTCTTTGGTTCCACAGGTTAAGACAACACTCTTACTGGCATCGTAACTGATATCATATTCAACACCATTCACAGAGCTTAAAGGAAGGAGCTGCTGGAGAAACTTCAATACTTTGGTTTGGCATCCGCTTTTAAGACCTTGAGATATTTACTGACTGAAGCATTTTTTTTCTCTCACTGCACAAGCGCTTCATCCAAGCGCTCCCCAGCGCGCTACAAGTGATTACTGCCTGAAAAAGCCCCGGAAATATAGAAACAGGCCCTAAGCAGGACACGACATTTACAAGCCGCATACTGCTGCAACAGCCGGGCTTTGACAGCGGTTAAAACAAGATTATGAGTCCAAAATGTCGAAGGTGAAGCAGATATCTCTTGGCCAGTAAATAAAAGATAAATAAAAAATATAAGCAGTGCTGCAGCCGAGGCAGGCAAGTGTAAAATCTCCTGCTACTCAAGAAATGGAAGATATGACAACAGCCAAAGAACTAAAGATGTTTCAAACCAGAGTAGCAGGAGAAGTTTAACTGGGCAGCCGATCACACCGAGATGTTGACCAGCAGAACTATTGTTTACCTGCGGTACAGTGGGCCTGGCGTGCTGCTCCTGTGCTTTGTTTTTCAACTCGAATAAAGGTGGAAAGTCACGATTCTGTACCATCCATGCCACGAAAAAGGTGCAGGGAACAGACAAAATGTTCTGCATCGTTTTTTGAGAGGGCAGGTAGGACAAATAATCATGGATCATCATAGTCTTCGTGAGGCATGTGGGTGCGCATGTTAACGCCAGGTGTAGTGAGATCCAAACAGAGTGGGTCACATTGGAGAGTAAAGAATACAGAATCCACTGTTGGAACAAAGACAGCTGGAGATAAGCTCGCGAGACAACAAAAACCACCACAGAGGAAAAACACAAAAGACAAGAGACAGAGGAGAGACAGCGTGAGTGTGAGAGGAGGAGAGTGAAAAGGGCAAAGAACGAGGCGGCAAAACAGAGAGAATCAGAAAACCAGAAAAGGATAGAAAGAGTAAACACAGACGTGCGTCTCCAAACGTTTTTCCGGCCGCACTCGACCTCTCTGTCACCCCTTTTTTTCCCCCTGGCGCATTTCAAATCTCATTTTTCATCTCATTTCTACATTTTTGCAAAAGCCATAACCTTGAATTTTTCCGACCCCGCTCTGCGATTAATCGGGCCTTTTTTTTCTCTCTATTATTTCCATCTTTCCTCCGCCAAGGTAATCTCACACGCACCGAGTAATCTTTCTCACCAAAATCAATCTGTTTCTCATGCTCCGTCTAAAACTAGTTCAATGGAGTTTCACAGTCGCTTTGAAGGTGGCATAAAAAAAAAAGAGAGACCCAAACAGAGAGAGAAAGAGCTGGACAGATGTAGGCAGACGAGGAGGGGAGGGGTGAAGCAAAGAAGCTCCGAGTCCCGAGGGTATTGGGTTTGTTTGATCTAGGGCCGTCTGGGTGCGCCAGCTTCGACGTGTTAATCAGAGCGTTTCGATCCTCGTAGCTATATGCTTTGTGCCTGCATCATATCAGGGAAATTGGTTTACTCGATGCTAATGCGTGCAGTCAGTGAATAGAGTGTAAACTGACAAAGCCGTTAAGGGGAAACCCACCGACTCTGTGATTTAAGCTGTATTGGCTTTCTTCCTTTTGTGTCGCTCATGCACTTTTGGATGGAAAAAAAGACAAATCGCACAGTGCCCCAGTTGCACAGTGAGCAGAGCGTGTGCCCAGTGTGCCACGGCTGTGTCCTCACCACAGATGTCTAAGGGTTCCGGTCAAATCTGTGGGCCTTTGCTGCATTTCATAACTTCCCTCTATTATGCTGTTATCCTGGCATTCATCTCAACTGTCCCAAACAATGAAGAAAAGGGTAAGAAGAAAATATGTATGCACACGACTCACCTTTGACGATCTGCTTGGCGCAGGCGTTGTAGGCCTGCTCCTGGGTGGTGTTGGTGGGGAACACCTGGTCGAACACGTACGTCTTCCCCTGTGGAGGGCCGACACAAACACAGTCAGCTACACACAGTTTAAAGAGCGCTTCAGATTATTGTCAACACCTCGTCCTCCCCTGTGACTCGCTGTAAAATCCAGCCTGGGAAGTTTGTGAGGCAGAAAAGAAGAAGGGTGTGTGCTGGGGTAGAGAGGGACACTTCACGCATCATGTTCATCACTAAAACATTATGTAAAGCCATATTGTCACCACATCAATATTTTCCTTTACGCTCACTGAACATGCTTTATGGACGTTGTGTCCATCTGTGTGTGTGTGTGTGTGTTTATTAGGCCCGAGCAGCAGCGCAGTATATCACATTTAGAGCCCCATCTGTCTCCTTTGAGAGACATCCCGAGTGCAACTTTGCGGCTAATTTTATTTGTGTGTATTCTGCGCTATTGACAGCCAGTGGGTGTTTTGAGTGAGTGCAGTGCAGCATGAAGCCTCAGGCTTAAGCCTGCCCGACCCCCAAGAGAGACAAAGAGAGAGATCACGTCGGAGGTGAAGCCATTAGAGGCAGTGTTCAAGAGCTTGAGGAGTGCAGTGATGGAGTGGAGAGGAGAAACGGAGTGGGGGAGCGGAAATCGGGCGAAGACGCAAGAAAGTGGACGACCCGAAACAAGTGACTGCATGTGAAAAAGAGGTATGAGAGGAAAACACAGACAAGGAGTAAAAGGGGGGAAAGAGGGGAGAGTCTGGTTTGCAGGTCGCGTGTTGGTTAACCAGCCTCGCAGTCAGCGGGGGGAACAACACAGGTCAGCCAACCAGCCAGCGGTTCAGCCGTTTAACAAGTCACAAAGCCAACCAGAGATATGCCGATTCAGCATGTCGGATTGCCACTTAACCGATTAATTAACAAGCTAGCATCATTCAGCTGAAAAGCCAGTTCATCAAGGTTACTCAGTTCAACATATTCTGTCCCACGTCAGCTGAGTAGAGCGGTGATGAGGATAGTGAATGAGAGCAGTCTAGTCTCCTCAATAAAACATGCCTGACTGCTAATGAGCTTAATGTATGTGTGTGTGAATTTATGTGTGTGTGTGTGTGTGGGTGGATGACGTAGAGGCAAATATACATTATGTGTATAGGATGAGGCTGAAGCAGGATCACAGAGGAGTAGAGGTGCAATGATCAGGATTTCAACAGAACTTGGAAGGTGGGACGAGTCTCAGCACAGAATAGACCCCCTTAACTTCTGGTGCAGATCCGACATTTTTTCATAAACCTCACAGGGAATAAAGCATCTCGAACCACATTATCACCTGTACACAATGATTCATTTCTTAATTGTCAAGAATGTGCATCGCTCAAATGGCATTATTTATGTTCGGGTTCGAGTAATTAAAGGCGCAGAGGGAGGAGACTCATCTTGGCTCTTGATCCATTATTAGCCGGAGAAAAGTGACTCAGCTCCGTCTCTTTCAAGCCTGTCGAAAAGGTAATTCATCCCAAGACTGACAATAAAGGTTTCTTATATAAACTGGATGTTCTGTTTAATGGACACGACTTATATTGGCCACAAACCAACAGTTCTACTTTCTGTCCTTATTATCTTGAGAGTTGTATAGAGAGTGGGAGTGCAATGTTACATAAACCAAGCAGTAAATCCATACGAGCTCTATGACTCTTGTCCTATTCTTGCCCCCTGTAAGAGGAAAGAAATAGATAATTTTCCTGTGGGGGAAACACATTTATATTGCTTTTATTATTGAGCTTAAAATCAACTTAGAATAAGAAAACAGGTCGGGAATTTAAATGGTTTGGACATGGAGAAAAGTGAGAGTTGCTCCAGCCCGCGACCACACAGGCTGCACCATCGTGCATGCTTTTATTTTAGAACGGTCTTAATACTCTCATCAATTGCCACGCTAGTGCTTTTTACAGTTACATAATCTGCAATAAAGAATATGACATTTTAGTCAGCACATGCCCTTTACATAAAAGCCATACAACTCAGCAGGATGCTCTAAACAGCGATTATTTCTGCCCTGGTGGTCTGGGATAAAAAGAAAAAGAAAACACCAATAATCCCCTGCACCTCCAAGTATTACATATGGGCCCTGCTGCCTCTCAGCCTTTTTTAAATGACACATCCAACAACAAGCCAGACACAAAAATCCCAACGCACGCTAATTTGTCACTGGCTTGAATAATAAATTCTGTTCCAGGCTTTCAAGGATGACTTCTCTTTTGGTTTAATCCCCAATTCATCATGTTCCCTTTCTGTTCGAGAGCACATTTGTCTCGTTGGATTTCAAGTCACATTCGATTTCAACTATTTTGCATTTATCAGTCAATTTGTTCACAGGACCTTCCGCCATAGGCAGTACAAATGTGTCACGGTAAAGATTTGTATTGGTCTATGATCAATAATGAATTATTGGTCACTGTTTATTTGTGATTATTGGACGGCCTTTACAGACGTCCATCAAAATCCAGCTCCAAAAGCCCAGAGATCCCAAATTGACTTTTAAAAGATGTTATTTACACCCTCAACATGTATTTGAGCTTGTGCACCCACTGCAGACCTAAAGAAAAGAGTCTAAATGACGTCTCTTATATTTGGGGTCTTCCAGAGACTTGGATTTGGACAAGCTGTTTGGAGCCATTTTGTTTATTGTCGCGGTTGTTTTTTCCCACATTTTAAAACAAGTACCCGCCTACTTCAGTTATTTCGGAGGGTGCTGCGACGCTGTTTTCCTGTGAAGCTCAAGAGGTGTTTTGTGGACTACGGATTTTCACCCGACTTTCCATCGGCGTATGGGTTGAGTTTTCAACTTAGCCTTTCAGAGGAAAATGAGATATGAATAATGTTAGCCTACAGAGCAGCTCATAATCCCTTTCTGTGTTGCCATGGTTTAACATGCTTCCTGCTGCTGTTCAATCAGTTGATACGATGGGCCAGTAAAAACTCCATCACGAAAACAATCAGTTCAGTTTAACCTTGTGATCTTGCTCCATGTTTTTTATGTAAATGTTTTGACCAATATATTGAGTTGGCGTGCTTATTGGACGAGACTTATATCAGTCAGTCGGGAGAATCTAGCTGTCTTTCTCTTGCCGCTCAGCGCTTCTTTTCTGTTCCTATTTCATACAGAAATGCCACTAAAGGAGAGAAAAAAAATGTCAGTATGTGCCACTCCCAAGAGCTGTGGCTGAAAAATCAGGCAGCGCTACTGCAGAGTTATACACTGAGTGGAAACATTTTCACAATGACCTCCCACTTCACAGACCTGGCTCTGCATAAAAGAATTTGTGAGGACAGTTTGGCAGAATCCAAGCGCATTTCTCCTCCATTTTCTAATGAGATGAACTGTTTTTGTATTCAAGTGCTGTAATCACATCTGCAGGTACAAACAAGCTCCCCATCGCAACTGATTAGGGCTGACTCTGTTCCCAATGAGCCATTTTTAATGCTACACACATGCAGAGGGAGGGGGGGGTATCATGATGTGGTCTTCATTGGGGTGAATAAAATGTGTCGGTTATATAAGCTAGATGAAAAAACAACCCTTTGCCAATCATTTGTTCTGCTGGCTCCACTGCCGAAGCACTAATCTGCTCCTGTGCTGCATAAATATGATAATAACATAAATATGCTCGACATTCTGTAAGCCGCCTATCTGCCTGTCCATCTCCCTCCCGGCCACTCGGCCACGGCTAGGTAGAGAAACACCTACCTGTTTGTTTGTATAATTTAACGGATGTCCGTTCAATTATGTACATGCATGCTGATGTAGAGCGCTGTAATGGAAAGCAAAGTGCACGGGTGCGTACGTGAGCGCGTGCAGATAATATGTCTAATTATGCCTGTACAGCACACGCAGGCATTGTTCACGGCCCTCAGCTTTGTGCGCGATGTCAAACACACCACATGCCCTGTCCAGCCTGCAATCTGCTGCTGTCTGCCAGGAGACAAAGAGGAGGTGGGTTTCAGGCAGAGAGAGACAGAGCGAGAGACAGAGAGAGACAGAGAGAGAGAAAGAGAGAGACAGAGATTTAAAAACTGCAATAACAAACAGAAACTGTGAGACTCATCAGCAATGGGCAAAGAATAGCCGACAACAAGGCTGAGCTGAACAGAATCAAGACAAGAAATGAGAGTAGAAAATAAAGACATATCGTATAATCAGCTTAACAGGCAATGAAAAGTGAGACGGAGAGACATTCAAGATCAGACGTGACGAAGGAGGGGAGTCGGAGAACACAACGAGAGACACAATCAATCTGAAGGCAAGAAAATGAGTTAACGCGAGCCAGGAAGGGGAAAAGGAAGTGGATGAAAGGTTGCAGCAGAAGCTGTTGAATATAGATGGAGGTCTTCTGGCACACAGGGTTTAAGGCCCATGGGACTTGTGAAGCCCCTCTCCAGCCAGAGGGGCTTGGCAGCGGTCTCACGGAACACGTGCATGCAGCATAAGGACACATTCAAATCTCGTCCTTCTGTCCGTGTGCAAACAGTAACGAGCCCCGAAACAACAGAGGAACCAGGAAACACAAACACACCCTGAAAAGGAAGCTTCTTGGCTGAATCCTTGGTAAACTTTGACGGCTTAGCCAATTAGCTGCTACCAGGTGGCTAATTTCTATTAGCAAAACACACATTGCTATGTGTATTGCATTTCAATTCAATTCTGCGTTTGATATGTTTTCATTAATGCATTAAAAATGTTCCATAGTCGCGATCGTGTGGCTGGGGGCTGTGCGTTAAAGTGACAGTTGGGGTCTTTTGATGTGGGATTGTAAGATGTTCTTATCTGTAGTCAGTGTATTTACCTGCAGTAGATAACTGTGTGGAGAAGCAGCGCGTACCACTGACAGGGAAGCAGAATATTGTACTGCTCAACAGGACTGACAACAAGATGTGTTTTTCCCACCTAAAAGAAGGCGCACCCTAAAAAATATATACCCGTTTTAAGCGTATGCTATATTTTGAACATTTCTGGGGTTTTACATTGCCGTCAGACAGCACTTTCCTCTGGGGCCACACTCCCTCAACCGTGCAACGTCAATTTTCCTACGCACAAGCGCCGCTGTGCCCGCCCTGCATTGTAGTACGTGGCTGTCTGAAAATGTAAAGCATCAAAAGGGTTCAAAATATAGGGTACACATAAACAACGATCTGCTTCCCTGTCGGCTGCTTCTCCACACAGGGGGAGAGCAGACGGTCACCTACTGCAGGTAAATACACTGAGTTGGAATAACTACCTCATACAGCCCAACATCAAAAGTACTGTCCATTTAACATGTTGAAGTTTAGCGTGTATGCATGCTAACATTAGCTAATTAGCTCTTAAGCTGACATGCCGAGGAAAATTGGAACGTCACTGGTTTTGCATTAAAAAGGCATGTGGTAGCACCAAAGTCACTACAATTCATCCTGAGGAGGGTACGAATGTGTGAACAGAATTTCCTGGTAATCCATCAAATGGTTGTTGACATTTCAGTCAAAATCAAATGTCAACCTCAAATTGGCAGTATATAAAAAGTCACGGCTATCACCAAACTCAGGAGGATACTTCTCTTTGGGATCGAATTTGGAAAATGTCATCTAGATCCCTCGAGTAGCCAAGCGCTGACATCTGTGCCTTTAGCATGGCTAACAATGATTAATATCTGTCACCAACTAGACTCTACACTTTCTCTGTATTGGAGCTTGCAACATTAGATATATTAAAGCTCCAATTCAGCTTTAATATATCTAATGTTACAAGCTCCAATACAGAGAAAGTTTCAGAGCGAGAGCATCGACGTATCCACAGAAAGTGACTACAGCTGAGCTCCCCCTCCCGCGGCGTCCTGCCTGTCCCACACCTCCTCACAGCCTGCACGCGGCGCAAGAGGAGAGGAAGAAACCCCAGCGCTGTGCGGAGGAGGCGATGTACACTGCTCTCTCTCTCTCTCTCTCTCTCTGCTCACTCTGATCAACATTCACAGGAATAAATTACAGTATGATATATTTCTCACTTTTTCCCTGATGGTTCAGATAAGTTGCTTAAGTTGACACTGATCGCTTTTAGGGAAATAAAGTCGCTAAGTGGGTCTGAAAAGTCGCTAATCTAGTGATAAAGTCGCTCGGTTGGTAACACTGCTGTCTCGATTGAGTATCTTGCGCACGATTGACACGTTGCTCAAATGTGAATATTCTTGATATGTTTTGGTGTGAACAAGTGAACGGAAATATGTCTTTTTTTTAATAAGAAAATGGTACGGAGAGATCATGTCAGGGTCAAAGCAAAAAAAAAAAAAAAACTACAACAAAAATAAAAAAGCCCAACATGGCCGATTAATAGGAGACAAGATGCAAACAGCACTCCACGCCACACGCCATCCACTCCAACCTTTTCCCACGGAGGTTTTTCACCATAACTACCTCGTGCTACATCCACAGACAGGTATTACTCACACGGCCGCAAAAAGGTCACTCATCAGGAAAACACTGACCAGCTCCTTCATTTTTTTTTTTTTTCTGTTGAGGCACCGTAATGGTATCCACAAGAGACAACTCCCTCTGCATGTGGCGAATATGCAGCGACAGCCAACACTTGAGCTGTGAGGGGAACAATACTCTCCAAACACAAGAAAAACACTCGCACGCATTTAGCTCCCCATTCAGGGGTGCTTTAATTCATGTCACGTCCTTCCTCCTCCATCTAGTATCAAACCAAAACGTCCCTCCCACTAACCAGCAGATATATAGCTACACATTTTAAAGGCAGAGCTGGATGGGATGATAAGAAGATTAGGCATGTGCTTCTCCTCCTCCTACACATTGGTGGGCTGACAGGCGGGCGGCTGCTCAT
Organism: Diplodus sargus; assembly: GCA_903131615.1. Taxonomy (NCBI): domain Eukaryota; kingdom Metazoa; phylum Chordata; class Actinopteri; order Spariformes; family Sparidae; genus Diplodus; species Diplodus sargus. Next base: position 493,595 of record CAEMYA010000009.1, read on the forward strand.
TTTGTGCTCCATGGCTCCTTTGCAGTGGTTTTGGTGTTGGTGTGTAAGCTCCACTAAGGGCAGAGAAGGGAGAAAGGAGAGGGGAGTCCTATTTTCCCCTTATCAGACTCTGTGTGTGTCTGTCTTTGTCAGTCTCTCCCCACAAACTCATCAACTCTCCCCTCTCTCTCTCCTCGCGCACACACAACGCGCACACACAGACACGAGTGAGGCCGACAGAAGAGAGCAGCTCAGACTGCCAGTGCCTGCTCCATCCGTCAAGCTAATCAGGCTTCAACTCCCAGATAACAGCATCATTAGCTGATCTTCGACAACAGAAAACCCATCAAAACTGCAAAAGCTCCAGTGGTGCAATATTACCGAACATTACTGTATTTCAGAATTCACTCGAGTCTGAGCAGAGTCGACTGGCACAATGCCTTCAGGGCAAAGCATCTCGCGGTGCCTCTGATATACAGTAGTGAAGACTGAATGCCGGAATGGAGTAGCGGCTACACTTCTGAGCTGTCTCGCACCTATTTTGTACGTATCACAGCACATTTCTGGGGCTGTTTTACTAAATACCATGCTTAGGGAAGCAAAGTTTACCACCAAACATTGCATTGTCAACACCCATCTGGTAATTTTACTTCTTTTCCTGCGTCGAGCTGTTTATTGAAGATCCACACACTGGAGTGGAGCAATTAGTCCTCCATCAAAGTGGAATACTCTGCATAATTTATCACTGTGAGTGAAGGAAGCAGGAGGCAGAGAAAAAAAAAACGGGGGAAAAGGGAGAGATTGAGCTCTGTTCATTGAGTTTCAACGAGAAAAAAACAGAAGCAACATCAACCTCCCAGGAGACTTTAGTGGAGTGAGAGAAAAGGGAGCACGTTGGCATCCAGCTGAGGAGACGGAGTAAGTGATCGTGAGAAAACAGGTGAACTGAGACGACAGTCCAGAAAATTACAGGAGAGAGAAAACACAGCAACACACACGCGGGCTATGTCTCTTTTGATTGAATTCCGAGTGTGTCTGGAAGATGACACATCCACTCCACGTACGGCACGACCCACCTGTCTTTTTAGGGCTGGAAATGAAGCCTCAAGGCCTCTTTGATGAAAAAATATGTGTCTGCAGCAAAGTCAGGAAACTTTACTGAAAGCTGACAGTGAATGTCTAGTCATGTCCATAATCTTGTTTACTTATTAAGAATGAGGTCCTAATTTTAAATCCATTTTAATCCATCCATTCTAATTCATTCAGAGCCATGTTTGTGGCCACCTGGCGAATGTACAGTAAATCCGATATTCACTCCTGTTTTCCGCTCTGTTATCTGACTCTTCAGCTGCTAAATGCTCCGCCAGCTAGTGTCTCACTGTGTCTGTCTGCTGCTTGATAATGAGCAGGTAGTGTAGAGTGGGTTTTTCTATGTCCTGCAGCTGAAAAACAACACTTACAGAGCGGAGAGAGAGAATCAGAACAGTAAAGTTTTGGACCAGACAGCAAAACAATAAGTTTGGCTCACTTTCTGAATGAAGCTCTGTAAATCTGAGGGGAACTGCAGATTCAGGTGATAAATATCCGCTGGTTCATCACTAAGTCAGTGCTTCCAGTTTGTCACATTGTATTTGGCACATGATTATTACACTGTAAAATCTGACAAACTGACTTTATTTGAAGGAAATCGAGGCAGCCGTTTACCTCAAAATGACCAAGTACAGTAGTCTAGTGATTTTTAAGTTGAAACATTTTCCAACTCGTACAACTTATATTGTCTACCTTACTTGATAATTCTGAGGTAAATGGTGAATATAGCTGCAAATCGACCAGCATTTTCGGGAATTCGCTTATTTTCTTTCTTGTCTTGAGTTAGATGAAATGAGAAGAAAAGCTGTCACTCTCAAATCTCTGTGTTAAATCTACAGCAGCTGGTTAGCTTAGTTTAACAACAAAGACTGGGAACACAGCACAACAGCTTGCCCTCTTAAGCTGATTAATACATAATTCTTGTTTGTAACAGGTTGTTATGCAGTGACTTCATTGAGTCTTGTTGTCATGAGGGTTGCCAGACAACCAGTGAGACATAAACTGCAAATTAGAGGTGAGGCAGATTCTGACATCTCTGGACAGAGGCAGGAGGCTAGCTGTTTCCACCTGTTGCTGAGCATTACAGGTGAGTATTTGAGAGAAGTGTCAAAAGCTGGTGAAGTGCAAAAAAAGGTCCAGTTTGTCAGAATTCCCAGCTTGTCAAATACTGACGCTTTGGGATGTCAGGTGACCTGACCCTCAATCCCAAAGCGTCAGTATATAACAGCTTGGAAACCCAAAGCGTCTGTATTCGGGGAGTTGGGAATGAGACTGAAAAATCAACTTTCTTACAAATTGGACCTTTAAAATTTTACAATTTCATGACAACTGAGCAAATTTTATCTGCTGATCTTGATCTTGTGATAAGACTGCAATACGGTGGGCCTGATGTCAAAACACAACAGCACACAGTAAAACACGCCCAAAAAGAAAAATTGTACCAGACACCCTCATCCGGCCCTCATACTACTTGGAATGATAGTACTTGGGCAGCCTGCTCCTGTTTGGTGGATCTGAGCCACAAGCAGGCCGTAGCATGGCCAGATGCCATCATGCCCCGCGGTGTATGTACGACAGATGAACGTACATGGTGCAGGCCAGATGTGGGCGTAGCACTTTTGCTATCTGGGCAACAGCAAAGAGCAAAACACAACGGCAAATTGGAAAAGACTGAGTTATTGTTTTGTGTGCACTTCAAGGCCACCATACTTCTTTTGTCAAAGACATTTTGACAATTTTCAATAGTATATTTTGGGCAAACTTCTTGTGCACCCACTTAATGCCTCCAATACAGCCTAAAGTATCAATATATACAAGTACAAGAGTCGGCACAGACCTTAAAAGTGAGATTTAAAAGACTGTTACTGTACGAGTACATGTAACTTCACATAACATCTGTACAAAGCTGGTAGTACAAAGCATACGTGAAGGATTATTTTGGGATCAGCATTGAAGCTCAGGGATCACTTTGGAACAAGGATCTCAACATCTTAAATAATACAGCCCTTTCTTTATTGTGTGGAAAAGAGCTCAAGTCCACATGTACAGCCAGGAAAGCCCAGAAGAACGTCTATCAGCAAAGTACACAGACAAAGACACCTAGTTCAAATAGACTGGCAATAAGGATCCTGCAGAGAGCAAAAGAGGTTGAAAGAGAAGGAGACTGAGGGAAACACTTTTCAGCGATGACAAAGATGCCTCATTATCTAAATGACACGTTGACTGTTCCACTGTTCGCCTGCAATGTCATGTCTGATTGGGCCTCCAGCCGTCACATGCCTTCCACTTATTTACCCTGTACATTTAAATAAATCCCACAAAAAACAAAAACAGAAACAAACCTTCAGAACGAAATGAGTTGCCACACATAAAGTGGGATCAGTGACCTCGGCCTGAGCAATGAGCTTCGATTACAACCTGAGACGCTCTGAGGGCCCAGCTAATAGCTGTCCTCCCTCTCACAGGGAATATTTGATGTCAAAAGATACATGGCCTAAAGGACTAGGAGTCATCACCTCCATTTCAGCCAAAAGCCACCTGCGCTCAGCTCGATCCGCGCATAGCTGAACCCAGTCAAAATTAATTCACATGAGATAAAAGCTTGCTCCTGACAGCGGCTTTGTCTCTGCCTGTGCTGCTTCTAGCACGACAGGGAGGAAAGCCAAACTCATTTAGCATTACAATACTCTGGAAATCTTGGTTTTCAGGCAGCATGCTCACCTCAAAAAGCTTCCTGTCTAAGCGCTAATACAGCTCCGAAAGTGTAAAACAACCCAATCAACACCTACTGGCGCTGTGGAAATAGACTGCGCATCAATTTATCACACGTATAATTCTATCTGAGTGTTTTTCGGATTAAAAAGAGGGGCCTATTGTACCATCTGTGGGGGAATATAACCACAAAAACTAGCACTAATGGAGCTTTCTTCTCGAGAGCGAAGCCATGTTAAGAAAGAAAGCTCTTAAGCGAGCCATCAATCCCTCTCCACCAGTAATTCAATTTGCACCCAACCCTGCGAGCCAGCTGCATTGGCTGGATTTAGGCGAGAAGTAATGCTCCAATGAAATGATAATGCGGGGAACTTATAATGCAACAACCGCAGACATCTCTCGCTCTGTGCCAAATTGAAATAGAGGTTCTGTGTGGTCCTGGTCCGCAGTTTCAATTAAATCTCCATCCAGCGCCTCGACACTGAGACTGATCCTCGGAAGCACAAGCGCCAGAGGAAGACACATGGTGTAATCCACCAGCTACGCTAACGAGCTGCGTCACACCATCCGCATGAGCCCCATTAATGACCACATGTGCCAGGGAATGAATAATAAATAACGCAGAAGAAGGAGACGTGGAAATGTGAAAAAAACACAGGCTCCCATTTCTATCAGCTTGTGTACGCTGGCAGCAATTATCAAACCCAGCGAGGCAAAGAGAATAGCTGGGTGGAAAATGAAGCAATCCAGGAACTAGTAGTGAGCAATGATTCAAATTTGCTGTAAAAAATCAACAACATGGCTATGGGGATTCTCTTTTGTAATTCAGCCGCGACTAATGACGGAGCCACGCAGCGAGGAATTCAGATAATGAAAAGGCCCGCAGAAAAAAATATGGAAGTGAGTGGTTTTAGGAGTTTGCATAAAATGTAATTAATTAGAAACACAAGGAAACAGATGAGGTGAAGTGAGAGGGCAAAAAAAAAAAAA